>VDFB02260559.1:0-53752 GCA_007258455.2 Sequoia sempervirens | reverse complement strand
TCTTCATTGCATGTAAGTGGAAAAGATCTGATGGGTAAACCCCAGTCGGGAGATGGGGTTTTCTCCTCAAAAGGGATGCTTCGAATAAAAAAAGTAAATGGATGTTTGGAGAGATCCGAGGATCGTCCAGTTTTGGTTATTCAACCTGAGCAAGTGTCAGAGGATGTTGAATATTGGGGCAATCATGCTCTTATTTGTAAATTTTTGGGCCTTCGTTTATCTCTTCCTGTTTTGGATTCTTGGGCACGTAGGGTTTGGAACCTTGAAGGCGATATGGAGATTATTCTGGCAGCCAATAACTATTTTTTGGTTGTCTTTTCAAGCATGTCTGACAGGAATAGGGCGTTCGAAGGAGGCCCTTATTTCTTTAACCAGGTAGGGCTTTTCATCAAACCTTGGCACATGGGATTCAACTCTGCTGAGGAGATCCCTTCGCGGGTTCCCGTGTGGGTTCGTTTGCTGAGGCTTCCTTTGGAATTCTGGAGGGAGGATATTCTTCACTCAATCTCGTTGCTTCTTGGAAAACCTGTGGGATCGGCTTCCCAAACTCAAGATCGTAAGGTAATTTCTTTTGCTCGCATTTGTGTTGAAGTTGATTTAAATAATCCATTACCAGACTCTATGGAAATTCGTCTGGGATCTTCCTCTTGGATCCAATAGCTGGATTATGAAACCCTACCCTTTAGATGCTGAATTTGCCATGAATATGGACATTTACACCGCAAATGCCCTAGATTTAGACCCTCCCCCTTAGCTGCTTCTGGGCCTCCCAAGGGGGACAAGGGAAAGGCTCCAATGTCTAATGAACCTGTGGATAATGAGGGTTTTATTCCGGTCAAGTCCCATAACAAAGGCAAGGGCAGGAAGAGATCTTGGATGGATAGGCAGAATGAAGGCAACTTTAACAGGTTTGAGGTTCTTGATGATTTGACCCAGGAGGAGGGTATTCCAGTTGAGCTCTCTTCTGGGGCTAAGGGTCTACAAGATGCTCAGGATGATGATGCAAGGAAAGAGGATCAAATTCTATCTTCAGAGGTTCATCAGAAGGATCAAAAGGCTATGGACTCTTCGGCTCATGCTCAGGATTTCAGGATTTTGCAGGAGTCACAGATTCCGAAGGACTCTGTTGCGGTGGTTCCTGATCCCCCTGCTCCTAAGGGGGCTTCAGATCCTATGAGGGGTAATAAAGCTCCTCCTACATTAGGCTTACATCAGAAATCCTTTAAAAAGGGGCCTCTTGATAAACCGTCAAAGAGTGGAAGGAAGATTGATCAAGAGAAGGTTAAGCTTATGGGTGATACTTTGGTTGAGTCTGGGTCTGTGAAGCCCATTGATTCCCATTTCTCCCACCCCCATAAATGATTGTTTTATCTTGGAATGTAAGGGGGTTGAACAGCATCCCTAGACAAAAGGTTGTTCACAGATTAATTGAATCTCAGTTACCGGATGTTGTCTTTATCCAGGAAACTAAGCTTACTATTGATGGGCTTGCTAATTGTGCTTCGCGTATCTGGCCTCAAGGCAATTGGCAGGGGGTAGGTGCTTTGAACAGTGCAGGGGGTGTGGCTTGCTTCTGGAACCCGAGGAAAGTTTCCCCCTTATGCTGGATGTCTAGTCGGTCTTCTATTTCTCTGATTGCTTCTAGTTTTGTCACTGGAGAAAGGTTTCTCTTATCCAATATTTATGCTCCTACGGATCTTTCAGGTAAGTTAAATCTCTGGGGTCACATTCGTTTCATCCGAGCCTTGGACCTGTTTCTCCCATGGATTATGGCTGGTGATTTTAATGCTGTTACTTGCTTAGATGAAAAACCTGGTGGGTTAGCCAGGTTAGACCCTTCTGCTCATCTTCTTAGGGATATGATTGGTTCCTTGAATCTCATTAATGTGAAGCCTTCCAATGGTGTCTTTACCTGGAATAATAGGAGATGTGGTGTGGAGGCTATCTCTGAAAGGCTTGATAGATTTCTTGTTTCCTGTTATTGGTTGAATAGTAGGTTGACGACCAGCTCTGAAATTCTTGATTGGAGGGGCTCTGATCATTGGCCCATAAAGCTTTCTGTCACTGCTTATGGTGTCACCAAAAATCCCTCCTTCAAATTCCAATTGATGTGGTTAAGAGATCCTTCTCTCCAGGAGCTTATGATGGATTGGTGGCATGAGGGGATGCCTGCTCATGGGACAGCCATGTTCACTTTTAGCAAGCGGCTTCAGCATGTGAAGTTCAGACTTAAGAGATGGAATAAACAATGTTTTGGGAACCTTCAAGCTCAGAAGATGGCTGCCCAGTCCAAGTTGGATAATATCACTCGTCAGATTCGGGACCAGGGGTTGACCTCTGCCCTTAGTATGGCTGAGTCCTTGGCTCTGAAGGGTTTAGAAGAGTGGGAACTTCGGGAAGAGATCTTCTGGAAGCAAAAATCTCGTATTGATTGGCTCCAGGAGGGGGACAGGAACACTACTTTCTTTCATAATTCTGTGAAGGCTCGAAGACAAGGAAATTCTATCTCCTCTCTTGTTTCGCAGGATGGGGCTCAACTCTTGTCCTATGCTGATATTTCCAGGGAGGCAGTCAATTATTTTTCAAACCTCTTTTCTAGGGAGAATCTTGCTGCCCAGGCTGAGGAGCAGGCCATCATGGATTGTATTCCCCGCCTGGTCTCTTCTGAGATGAATGGGACTCTCTTATGTCCTATCTTGTTACCTGAGTTGGAGAAAGTGGTTTTTAACATGAAAAAAGGTAAAGCACCTGGTCCAGATGGGTTTCCAATTGAGTTTTTTCAAGAATTCTGGGAAATTATAAAGTTTGCTCTCCTTGAGGTGGTTCAGGAATCTCTTAGGAACAAACAGATGCTCAAGTCTATGAATTCTACCTTCTTGGCCCTCATACCTAAGTTGGAAGGAGCTAACCAGTTAGCTCAATTCAGGCCTATTGCGTTATGCAACGTTGTTTACAAGATCATCACCAAATTGATTGCAGAGAGACTCAAACCACTCCTTGGTTCTTTGATCTCGGCTGAGCAGGGTGGTTTTGTTGAAGGGAGACAAATTTTGGATGGGGTTGTTATAGCCATGGAAGCTGTTCATTCTATGGCTAACTCTAAGGAGAAGGCTATGTTTATTAAACTTGACATGTCTAAAGCTTATGATCGGGTGAGCTGGAAATTCTTACAGAAAACTCTCTTGGCCTTTGGCTTTGCTAAGGAATGGGTGAATTGTGTTCTTAGTTGTGTGACCTCTACCTCTTTCTCTGTTCTCATTAATGGGGAACCTTCAGATTTGTTTAGTGCTTCTCGGGGACTCCGGCAAGGGGATCCTTTATCCCCTTACTTATTCATTATCATGGCTGAGGGTCTTGGTAGATTTATTAAATCTCAGGTGAGACAGGGTCTTATCCATGGTTGGAGCTGGAACAACCTTCTCCCTTCCTTCTCTCATCTTCAGTTTGTGGATGATACTGGGCTAATGGGCTTGGCTAGAATTAGCGAGGCGGTGAACTTCAAGCGAGCCTTAGACATCTATCTAAAGGCTTCTGGTCAGCATATTAATGATGATAAATCTTCCATTTACTTCTTTAATACCCCTCAGCTTATTCAGAACAGGATTTCTAGGATCCTTAGATTTCAGATCGGTTCTCTTCCCCTGATGTACCTTGGGATCCCTTTGGCTTTGGGAGGACAGCGGAGAGATTATTGGCAGGGTATTTTGGATAAATTTCGAAGTAGAGTTAGCCATTGGACTCACAGATGGCTCTCTTCTGCTGGGAGAGTGATTCTTCTTAAGACTGTGGTGCAGTCTCTCCCCATTTATAGGTGTTGTGTGCAGGTTCCCCCGTCCACTTTTGTGCGGGAATTTGATGCTTTGTCTCGACAATTTCTATGGTCTGGCAACCTTCTCTCCTCAAAGTGGAGCTTGGTCAAGTGGGAGTCTGTTTGCAGACCAAAGCATGCTGGGGGCCTTGGTCTTAGGTCTATGGCTCTGGTTGTCACTGCCTTGGCGGCCAAGCTGTACTGGAGGTGGTGTAACAATCTTGATCAGGATTGGGCTAAGATTCTAGCCCACAAGTATCTTCCTAGTGCTGATTGCCTCGATGTGCCGCATCTTCCTTTGTTGGGTAAAGGTTCTTGTATTTGGGACACCCTTAAGAAGGGTGCCCAGCTGATTAAGGAAGGCCTCTTTTGGATCTGTAATAGAGGCTCTGATGTTTTATTTTGGCAGGACTCTTGGGATGGCCACCCTCCCATTCTCTCTAGTTTTCCTCAGCTTCTGCCTCTTTTCCATATTTTTTCTGAGGCCAGTTGGATTAAGGTGGAGCATTTTAAAACTGTCAAGCGTATTGGGCAGGCGGTGGTGGCTTGCTGGAAGGACCCACAGGAGTGGCCCATGGGTGGATCGGATGAGGATCGTGTTGTTCTTTCTAGAGTTTTGGAGGCTCGGCTTTGCAGCTCCCTTAATGGGAGGGATGTTCTGGCTTGGAACCCTAGTCCAAAAGGTAAATTTACTGTTGCCCGAGGCTATGCTATGTTGGACAGGAACTTATATGGTCCTACTGAAGTGCACTGGTGGAAGAAGGTTTGGGACAACTTCTCTTGGCCCAAATGCAATTTTTTCTTATGGTTGGTTGCCCAGGGGAAGTGCCTCACTTGGGAGAATATTCGCAAACGTGGCTTTCAGGGACCCTCTATTTTCCTTCTTTGTTCTCATAGTGAGGAGTGCACCTCCCACTTGTTTTTTCTCTGCCCTTACTCTAGGGAGTTATGGCACAGATGGTGGGAGGCTTGGCATCATGGGTGTATTCATGCTACATCCTTGATTGACTTCTGGGAAAGTTTGGGCAGACCACCAACAAAGACTCCTTTCCTTCAGGTGGCCTGGTCTATTGGGCCTATTTTCATTCTTTGGAACCTTTGGTTGGAGAGGAACCGTAGAGTTTTTTGTGGCTCCAATCTGGGAATTCTTCAATTGTGGCAAAAGATAATTAGCAGGCTTCAGGAGTCTATTTCGGCTAAGTGTGACAGGTCTGAAAATCTTGATCCTGGTGATCTTGATATTGTGCGGAATTTGAGCTTGGGGGATAGTAACCGGGGTTGTTTTGCTGGCAGAAGGCCCCGTCAGGTTCGGCAACGAGTTTGTCGTGATGGGAAGTGGATGCCTCCCCCGGTGGGGGTCCTAAAGATTAATACTGATGGTTCTTCTCGTGGGAACCCTGGTCATGCTGGTGTGGGGGGTATTGGTAGAGGTAATGATGGTGGTGTGGTTTTTGTCTTCTCTAGTTACAAAGGGCATCAGTCTAATAATCTGATGGAGGCCCTGCCTATTAAGATTGCTATTGAGCGTGGATGCTCTTTAGGATGGAGGAGGATCATCTGTGAGTCGGATTCTCAGATTGTTGTGGATTTGCTGAACAATCAAAGGTGGGATGATGTTAGTTGGCAATTGGCTTCTGTGGGCAGACAGATTTTGAGTCTTGGCAGCTCCTTGGATTTTGTCTCCTTTTGTCATATCCCTAGAGAGTGGAACAAAGTTGCCGATTGTCTGGCGAAGTGGGCCTCTGAGAATGTGGATGGCTGGGATATCAGTGGAAAGGATGAGCTTTCTCCTAATTATCTTGAGACCCTTGAGAGGTTATTAGTGGAGGACATGAATAGGTAGTGTTGTTGCTGGTTGGTTTGGTGGTGGTCTGTTTTGGTGGGCCTTTGGCCTTTGCTTTGTACTATGATTCTGATTGAATAAAATTTTTACCCCTTTTAAAAAAAGGTCTCTAAAGCATTTAATCCAATAATTAAATAATTTTACCTTTTACTTCTTTTCCTCTCTAAATTAAATAAATACACTACTTTATTTAATTTAGTCATGTGACCTCTTTGAATTTTTAAAAAAAAAAAATTCCTCATTTTCTCTCTCATTGTCACATCCTCCATAACCCTCTTTTAATTCAAATTAATTTATTTAATTATGGATTAGGATGTGCACACATTACTTAAAAACAATAATGTCACATCCTCACATCTTCCAATTTCTCCTTAATCTTTCATTAATCCTCATAATCATGTGTTTGCACAACCTTAATCAAAGTCATTAGCCATATTTAGCATGCCTTTTTAGTTAACCTTTTCATTTTCCCTTCTTATCATTGACCCTCTTTCCCATGTGAATTTAAAATTCACATTTATTCCTCCTAGAATCCCCTTTTCCCACACATCTTCTAGAATCTTTGACTTGTCATATCGAGTCACATATGGAAAAGTGCTTCCTTTTTTGGAACCTTGTTTTGTCCATGAGATTCTTCCAAGCATGTGAATTTTTAATTCACATTTATTTTCCCAACTACTTTCCTCTTCCCCAAGGAGATTTTTGAGGAATACTAAAATTCCTCTCATGTCACTTTCAAACCTTTTGGAAACAAGAACTTTCCTTTAAGGCAATCTTCTCTCTTCCAATCAGACTTCTCAAAGTAATTTGTTCTTCTCTTCCACATCATGTACCCTCCTTCCATCTCATCATGTCCTTTGGACACTTCATCCTCGACATGGCAAGATGTGAGGGCTTGTGAGTCCTTAACTCACTATAGCCCTACATCTTGGCCATGGTGGCTCAATCTTAATCATCCATTTATGTAGAGAATTCAAATTCTTTTATAAATACCCCCCGTTTTCTCTCATTTAGGGACCTTATGCATTTGATACCAAACTCTTGCCATTTTTCCATTTGAAGCCATACTTAGCTAATTTGCACATTTTGCCTTCATCAAAGCACTTGAATCCACTATTCATCCACTTTCAACCATCTTGCATCCCATCTTGCATCTTTCATCTCATTTTTCATCCAAGGAGCAACATCACGAATCACATCAAGGGCCAACCAAGGACAACGCGAATAGAAGGTATATCATTTGTTTTGCTTTATCTTGTTTTTATTTGTGTTCATTGTAGCCTAATCGTGAGGTGGTCTTGTGTTTGTTTTCTCTTGCATTTCTAAGTTGTCTTGCATTTTCAGATAGATCACAAACACCTGCAATACCACCATTACAGAAATTAGCCCAAACGCTGCTCCTTGCTCTTCATTTCCACCCGGAGGTGTTTGAACTTGAGAGAGAAACAAAGTCCTCCCCTTCCTTTTTCCACTTTTTTCCTTGCTCCTACTAACTTGGTCCCTGCTCGCTTGCTTCGCTTTTGCCTTCATTTTTTTACTTTGGGGAATTTTTTCCTATGGATTTGGGATGTTTTTGTGATGCCTAAATGAACTACCAAGGTTTCGTTGAGATTTAGGAAGTTGCAGAAATTTCTATGGATTACCGCCCCTCCATCAACATCCAACTTCTTGTGGGGCCCCTCGTATGCTCACATTGCCATTTTCAAAAGGGTAATGAATCCTCCATCTCCCATACATTTCAATTTTTGTATTTTTCAAATGAATCAAATCTAAGAAAAATATGTTCTCGCACTCTTTCTCCTCTTTCGTGCTAAAATTGAAATCTCAAATTTACCAAGTTTTGTGAAGTCGTGGAAACTTCCTTGCAGGTCGTCATCCCTCTGTTTCCATCTGCGAGAACTTCCTTGCAGGTCGTCATCCCTCCGTTGCATCTACGAGAACTTCCTTGTGGGCTGGCTGTCCCTCCATTTCTCGCCTGCGGAGAACTTCCTGTGTCGCTGTCCGCTGTCCTGTCCACATCCACTCGCTACCAATTGTTCGCGCTCGCCTCACATCCGCTATTTGTCTCACGCATTGCCTCAGTCCTTTCATCCGCTCCACCGCCCACTATCCTCCATTAGCCAGTCCACATATCCGTTGTTCGCCTACCGCCTCGCTGACCGCCTTCCTTTTGTCTCTATGGCACCCGCATTAACTTCGGCCAGATTCATGTTTGTGGTCCAAATGAGCTCCAAATATGAATATTATGATCTTTTAATGATGCATGGATGGATCTAACAATGAGTTTGCAAGATTTGACTAACATTTGCCTTGATTTTTGTATGAAAGCATTTACTACTATAATTTCGTGGCGCGTGGATTTAGGAGCTTACCAATGGGTTCACAAAAGGAGGCCTACAGAAATTTGAACAAGGAAAAGCACATTGCTCTTGTCACCATTCATTTTATGCTCACTTCTCCTCCTAGCACCCATCAATAGAGTTGGCATTAGGAGGCCTATGTCAAGGAAGTTAGTAAAAAAACTACAAAGGGTGGTCTTGAAGGTGGCGGGAGGAGCTGCTTTATCTTTTTCCCAAAATAATCTTGATTTGTTAGGAGTTGTCCATTGGAATTAGGAGCAGCATGACTAGTTTTTAGTGACTCAAATCCGCAGCAAGATTCAATGAAGAAACATTGCAAACATATCAAACAAAGGACAACCTTTAGCAGTTTCAACTACAACAGGGATGACAACCACTAAAAGACAAAACTAATACAATGCTAGGGTCACTAGAAGACAAAATAGGCTACAAGAAAAAATAGGGAAGAGGACAAAATAGCCCATTTTAAATTGAGAAATATTTGGGGTAGGTGAAACCCTAACTTGTATTGAATTTGAGCCACACATTATGAATTAATCCTAGCCATTCATTTGGGCTTTGGAAAACTATAAATAGGGTCTTGCCCCTCATTTGTAAATGGTTGGAGAGTTGGTGTAAAATTCTACAACAATAGAGAGCAACATTGCATGATTTATTGGTGTTTCTTTTGAGTTTGTTCATTATGCATGTATGGCTCTACTCCCAAGTTAGTTTTAGCTTGTAGTTTCTTGGATGACTTTAATGGTGTTGGCTATTACAGTATTTAATGCACTTCCAATTCATGTTTTTCGTGGTTTGTTGATGATGAATCACTTTGTAAAGCTATTCTGAGGTAACTTATTTGATGCAACTTAGTTCAATTGTATGTTCATGAGGTGAATGCACAATCTGAAAATCTGCAATCCTTAGAAGATTGCACTAATTTTGTGTAGTTGTAGGTCTTTTTTGGTCAAGAAAAATCTAGTTTGTGGGAGTCTATTTATTATAGTAGCCTTCATTATTACTGTTCATTCATAGCTTAGGATTTAGAACATCTTTCTTAACCCTTCTCCTTTTGCTATTTCTTTTGAACCTTGGTTAGAGTAGGAACTCAAGTATCACCACAATGCTAAATCTAATGAACATGGTGAGTTTTAGCTTGCTATTTTGAGTGACCAACCACTGTTTATTCACTTCTAGCACTTTGAAACTCCATTTGCAGACCCAACTTCCCATGCTTTGTGAACCATAAAGGTTGACCATGTGGTTACCAACATAACACATCAACCAACTGAGATATTCCAAGCATTGTCATGACTTGACACCCGAGAGACCTTGGGATAGTTTTTGTAACTTGTTTGTAGGAAATTGTCTTTCAATAGAGGTAGTGCACTTGTGCGCTTCCTGTGTTGAGAAGGTGTAAAAACACCCATCAACAAAACTGGCACTAGAAGGAGGGATTGGTTGTGCACAAGGCTACAAAGTCAAAAGTTGAAAGCAGTTTCAAGTAAAAATCTAAGATAGGGAGATCTCTTTATATGTTGGAAGTTAAAATCAGAAAATTTTGAAGGCAAGCAAGAGTTGAGCTGAGATGGAACAACATTTGCAAATCAACCTCACTCAGCTACATGCAAATTTAAATAGGAGATTAAGGAGACCATTGCAGCAATTTGTATTGGTAGACAAGTGTAGAATCTATTGCACCCATAGACATAATGAATTGGGATGTCTAACTTTCTTGAGCAGAATTAAGAGAGTCTTGCAAGGAGATATTCCCTTTTGGTAAATATACCAACCCTTGGCTCTTGCCAATCCAGAAGAGGAATTTGCTAACATGGCAGCCAAGGCCTTCAAAAATTTGATCCAAGAGCATTTAAGCAGCAAGGATGGGCTAACATTATAAGAGGTATCGATGTCTAGTTGGTGCAAATTTCATAATGCACTACATTCAAAATTTACCTATACATCTTGTGTATACATCATCACTCAAGTCAAGGGCAGTTTGAACAAGTTAGAGCAGCCAACTCTCAATGAAGGAGTGTCATCCCATGAGGCAGTAGAGTTGTCAACATTTGGAGGACAACACATTCAAGTTAAACCAAGAAATTTGACACAAGTGCTAGGACAGTAGACACTGAGGGTGGAAGTCAAGAGGAAGGAGTTGATTTCCTTAGGGCAGCAAGGACTCTTGATAAAATTTCACTTAGAGAGGAATTAGAAGGCCTTTTCTCCATAGGCAAAGGGCAGTCCTCCACACAAGGAGAGGAATGGTTGGTGGTTGGAAATGAATTAACAGAGTTTGCAACATCATGTGTTGGGACAACCAATAGAACTACCGAAGAACAAAAAGAGGAAGAGGCTAAAAATCTTGGGGCAGCAGAAAATGATGACGTGAGTATAAGTGAAATTGGATTAGAAGAGCTCTCCTTCATAAATGATAGTGACCAAGCATCTAAATATGAAGATTTGGAGGAGTGGGAACAACCATATCCTGCGGTTGTTTACTATCAAAACTCCTTCCCAGCTGAGGATGAAGACCTAATGGTGGAAAGATACAACAAACTCATGTCAAGATTAGCAAGGGATTAGTCAAGGCTAAGACACCAAGTGGAATTGGAAGTTTTATTATTGCTGAGATGGCGCAGGCTCCATGATTCAGCGTATCCTGAGTTCACGTGTGAACTATGCCAAGAGGCCATCAAGCAAGTTAAAGAACAAGTGGGGCATCCAAGCGCATTGCTTCTTGCAGTTGCTTCAAGGATTGAACTAGAGGACCAAGAGTTGGAACTAAGTGACAACTTAGCTAAAAGTAGTCCTCAAGAAGGTGTTGGGACAGCAACAGAAGAGGAACAACATAGTCCCAAACCTCTTAATGATGAAGCAGATCAAATGGGAGGGTTACCCATTGATCATCAAGAGTCTATTCCTCTTGAAAAGCATCTATACACCATGGATGACAGGCTTTATGGGGAGTCCGTGGAGGGAAATCACATAGTAAATCTTGGCCCCCTTGATGAGGTGCCCTCCATTGATGACTTTTTTCCATTGGGAGATATACTCTAGAGGTATGCCAACACCGAAGAAGAGTACATTTCAGAAGAAGGAAATGATGAGGAGATACTACCTGAACCTCCAGATGGTGAAACATCAGAGCTTTTGAATTGGGAGAGGAACTCCTTTTCCATCTACAATGATAGTGAACAAGAGGAAACAAGCAAACGTCATGGTGAGATACATGAACTACAGAGAGAAGAAGACAAAGGCAGGGGTGTTTTGATGACTGCCAACAAGTATGACATACCTCACTAAATGCAAGATGCAACTAAGAGTCTTGTCACCTTGACCATTGCTAATCCTTTTTCACATTCAAAGAGCTACAATGGGATAGATTCATCCATGCCATGTCCCTATGACATTGAACATCATCAAAATAAGGTCAACACTTGGGGAAGGAGATGGGATAACACACTGCCTCTTGAGGACAACAATCAAGTAGAGGTCTGGACTATGAAAGATCAAGAAGATGAAGTATATCTCCTCAAAGAACAACCGATAGAGGCTGTGGGTCCCACTAGTGGCTTGGAAGAGATTTTTAATGCTAGAAGGATGCTACACAATCCCGTCCCACCACTTGAGGCTACTAACACGATGACTAATGATGTAGTGCTTGCTCTTGACTGTCACATGCTACCACCTCTACATGGCGATATCTAGGTCCTATCTTTCCTTACTCCTGTGAATACTTACAATTGCATTTATCATTTTGATTATGGGAATGAGAGGAGACAGACGTGTTTATGGATCAACCATGGGTTTAATGAATTACCTCAATTTCTAATTTTTCCTAAATATGTGATTGAATTTGAATGCTACAATAATAAACTTATTTTTTCTGAGTATAAAGATAAATTTGCATGGCTTAGAACTGTAATGATTTCCCTACTGCTTGTGCATGCATTACGAAATCCAATGGGTGTGAATGTCGGTTTGCCTTTCCTGAACATCATTCTTTGTAAATATATTTGTACATAGTTCATTTTGAGTAGTGTAGGTCTCATGTATATACCTCGCTTTCCTACTTTCCTTAAGTTAGTTGGTTTGTTGTAGGTTAGTTTGTTTTAGGGTAGTTTCCTTGTTTTCTTTTGCTTTCCTGCTTTGGTTAGTTTAGGTGGTTTGCTTTTCATTTTCCTTTCGCTTTCTTTTTATTTTTCTTTCGCTTTGTTGTTGATTTGTGTGGGGTCCCCTTGTCCTCTATTGGGCATGTTTTCTAGCACAACAATCATTTTATTTCATGGGGTTTGTTCTATGTATTTTTTTGATAAACTCTAATCAAGTTTTTAGAGTGGACAGTGAGGGTCTTTTGTTAGTGTCAAGTGATCTAGATGTTTGATTCGAAGGGGATAAGTCATTGGTTGGTCTGATTCTGATGTATTATGAAATCTTATATCTCTCACACACCTTAAAAATCCTGAGGTCATCATGGGTCCTTTTGTGAAGTCTAGTTAAGCAAAAAATCTAAAATTCTACTTCAATGCCACTGTGATTCTTGACCCTAAGTGCAAGCTTCATTGCTTGCGGGTTGAAATGAAAAGGGAAAAATAATTGAAAAGAAGAAAAATCAAGAGAAAATCAAACAAAAGAAAGAAAATTAAAAACATTGAAAATTAAAAGAAAAGAATTCAACCTTTCAAGGGGATCCGAACAACTCTACCGGGGCTATGGACGTCTAGTTGGCAGTAGAGCAATGTTTGAGAGAATCATAGCGACAACCTCATTGAGGCTATGGATGTCTGACTGGCAGTGAGGCAATGTCCCAGATGCTTTTGGAGTTAGAATAAACTACGTAGCTTAACTTGACAGAGCTTGGGTTCCTATAGCAACTCAAGGATGGGAATTAATGCAATTGCACACACTTGTATTTTCAGCATACTAAAGGTTGGGTCGACTAGTGGTTTTGATCCTTTAGTTGAGCATCTGGTTTGTTTGCCCTAGTGTGAAGATTGGAACCAAAGATTCTGGGTTCGTGATTCCAAATTGTCATTGAAATGCTCTGGAGCATTTCCCCAGCGAGTCACCATTTGTTGTGCATATTTTGCACACACGCCCTACTAAAGGTAGGGACCCCCTCTTTTTCACTCTTGATGACTCATTCCTACTCCTATTAGGTCATTTTTTCTTCCACCTCACTTTTTGTGCCCCTTTCCTAGATCCTAAGTGGATCACATGCCTTAGAATGATCAAATTCCCCTTGACCAGATTCACCCACTTGATTTTCACTAATTCTTTTACTTTCGCGGAAATGTCCCTATAGGTTTCCCTTCGCACATTGCCCTAGCATCCTCTAGGCCTCATGGACCACAACTATGGGTTTCCTCATGCAAGTCACTGCTCATGTTTTGCCACTGAGTAGTGATTGATGCCCAAATTCCGCTCGCATGGTGGGATCCGCACTTAGTTTCTACATCTGAGCCTTGACCAAGCATCCAAACGACCGTGGGTTTCCACATCTCACCTAACTTGGGTCTATTGTACCAAGAAATAAATGCATGCCATTAACAAAAATTGGCCTATAAATGTTGCTTCCTGCCCTTCATTTTACCTGAGGCATTTAAATTGAGAGAGAAATAAAGTCCCCCTTCCTTTTTCTGCTTTCTATCTTGCTCTTGCTGACTTGGTCCCTGCTCGCTTGCTTCACTTTTTCCTTCATTTTTTTTTTACTTTGGGAACAAGTTTCCTATGGGTTTGGGACGTTTCTATCATGCTTAAGTGAACTGCCAAGGTTTCATTGAGTTTTGGGAAGTTGCAAAAATTTATATTCATGTCATCATCCCTTCGTCGCCATCTGCGGGAACTTCCTTGTAGACTGTCGTCCCTCTGTCACTGTTCACGGGAACTTCCTTGCGAGCCGTCATGTGCTCATTGTCATTTTCAAAAGGGCGACAGACCCTCCATCTCCCACATTCCAAATTTTTGCATTTTTCAAAATGAGTCAAATGTTAAGGAAATATGTCTTGGCATTCTTTCTCCCCCTTTTCTCGCGTGCTAAAATTGAAAAATCTCAAATTTACTAAGTTTTGTGAAGTCGTGAGAACTTCCTTGTGGGTTGTCGTCCCTTAGTTGTCATCTGCAAGAACTTCCTTGTGGGGCATTGTCCCTCCATTGTCGTATGTGAGAACTTCGTTGTGGGTCATTGTCCCTTTGTTGTCGTATGTGGGAACTTCCTTGTAGGTTGCCATCCATTGTTTGTCATCCACCATCCACCCATCGCCCATTGTCCATCGTCTATCCATCGTCCACCATCTATTTGCTCGTCACTCATCATCTACCATCTACCCACCATCTACCCATCGCCCACCATCTGTTGTTCATCCATCGTCCGTTGTCCGTTTTCCACCTTCGTTCCGCCCTATGGCACCCGCACCCCTAAACCTGCATTTATGTTTATGGTCCAAATGAGCTCCAAATATGAATATTATGATCTTTTAATGATGCATGGATGGATCTAACAATGAGTTTGTAGGATTTGATTAACATTTTCCTTGATTTGTGTATGAAATCACTTACTACACTTCGTGTATGCAGGATTTATGGAACTTACCACGAGTCCATCGAGGAGGCCCATTGAGAAAGTTGAACAAGGAAAAAGCACATTGCTCCTGTCACCATTCATTTTATGCTCACATCTCCTCCTAGCACCCATCCATAGAGTTGGCATTAGAAGGAGGCCTATGTCAAGGAAGTCAATGACAAAACTACAAAGGGTGGCCTTGAAGGTGGCGGGAGGAGCTGCTTTATCTTTTTCCCAAAATAATCATGATTTGTCAGGAGTTGTCCACTAGAATCAGGAGCAACATGATTGCTTTTCAGTGACACAAATCCATAGCAAGATTCAATGAAGAAATGTTGCAAACATATCAAACAAAGGGCAACCTTTAGTAGTTTTAGCTACAACAGGGATGGCAGCCACTAAAAGACAAAACTGCTACAGTGTTAGGGTCACTAGAAGACAAAGTGGGCTACAAGAAAAAATAGGGAAGAGGAAAAAATAACCTATTTTAAATTGAGAAATATTTGGGGTAGGTGAAACCCTAACTTGTATGGAATTTGAGCCACACATTGTGAATTAATCCTAGCCATTCATTTGGGCTTTGGAAAACTATAAATAGGGGCTTGCCCCTCATTTGTAAATGGTTGGAGAGCTGGTGTAAAGGAATTCTGCAGTAATAGAGAGCAACATTGCATGATTATTGGTGTTTCTTTTGAGTTTGTTCATTATGCATGCATGGCTCTACTCCCAAGTTACTTTTAGCTTGTAGTTTCTTGGATGACTTTAATGGTGTTGGTTGTTATAGTATTTGATGCACTTCCAGCTCATTTTTTTTATGGTTTATTGATGATGAATCACTTTGTAAAGCTAGTCTGAGCTAACTTATTTGATGCAACTTAGTTCAATTGTATGTTCATGAGGTGAATGCACAATCTAAAAATTTGCAATCCTTAGAAGATTGCACTGATTTTGTGTAGCTGTAGGTCTTTCTTGGTCAAGAAAAATCTAGTTTGTGGGAGTCTGTCTACTGTAGTAGCCTCCATTTTTATTGTTCATTCATAGCTTAGGATTTAGAACAACTTTCTTAACCCTTCTTCTTTTGCTATTTCTTTTGAACCTTGGTTAGAGTAGGAACTCAAGTATCACCACAATGCTAAATCTAATGAACATGGTGAGTTTTAGCTTGCTATTTTGAGTGAGCAGCCACTATTTATTCACTTCCAACACTTTGAAACTCCATTTGCAGACCCAACTTCCCATGCTTTGTGAACCATAAAGACCGACCATGTGGTTACCAGCATAACACATCAACCAACTGAGATATTCCAAGCATTTTCATGACCTGACACCCAAGAGACCTTGGGATAGTTTCTACAACTTGTTTGTAGGAAATTTTCTTTCACGAGAGGTAGTGCACTTGTGCATTGCCTGTGTTGAGAAGGTGCAAAAACACCCATCAACATAAACCTATATCGAGAAGTACCAAATCCAATAATATGTTGTACCATCATCTAGATCTCATAAAAAACATCTTTCCCTCAATTTTTTCCTCTTGACTCGTTAAGATTCTCATGGAATCAAACCTTAAATATTAGGCTTCTACAAGTGATCAAACAATTACCAAACTCCCTCTACTCATCCAAGTGAAAAATCACTTACACCACTAAGTAGTACTCTGCAAATGCTCTCCATTGACTATTTGATATCAAAAATCTATTTTTAGAAATGAAATTTATGATCAAAATAGTGTTCCAGAGTAATGCCTAGTTTCATGGCACCAAAAACTAATAAAAATAGCCAAATCAAAAAATCAAACATGTACCACTACATATTTCTTGAAGAGAGTTTTTCAATGATCATTGGAAGTAAAAAAATGGCACTATGGGTGAAAGTTATCCCATGGAATAAAACTACTCCAATAGGCATAAAGGGGGTCAAGATACCTTGTCATATAGTTGACGTCATGCTAACATCAACATGATGCCAGTAGTGGTGCTCAAGTGGCTCTATGGGTGATGCACTAGTTGAAACATGCTAGTAGAATTAAAATTAGTTTTAAATTAATTTTATTCTTTTCTAAATTTCAAATTTCTATTTATAGCCCCATAGGCTAGGCATTGGCTCTATGGGACCCTGCTAAGTGCTTAGGGTTTAAAGGTTACTGACACTGGTGACCCACCATCCATCACCGATTGGTTGTCCATAAGCGTACAATTGCTACCTTGTTGGCACTATCACAATGCAAGTTGATTACAAGGGGGCTTTGAACCCACCACTAATTTAAAAAAAAACTAATAAAATTTAAAATACTTAAGAATTTTAATTATTAATTGTTTTTCCTCTACAACAAACTATATGGTTGTACGATAGGGGTAGGGAAAAATTGCACTTTTCCAATAACCAAAATAGGTTGAATTTTATGTAAATCTTTATCTCTCAAGCCTCCTAGATCCAATGACAAGGTTTGTTTTGTCCTAGAGGGTCACCTATGAAACTTGCCCCATAAACCTTCATGGTGAACACAAAAAAATAACTTTTTCCAACTCAGATTCAAAACCCTAGATCTACAAAATATAACCATAAGTATACAAATAATAACTTATAAAATGTGTCTCATACCTTGAAGTGCCTAAAATATCTCTTGCATTGTCATGGTTACTCAGTAAGGATTATACTAAAATATGGATCTCTCACACCCCACAACCACAACCATGGATCTAATACCACTTGTTAGGAAAATCATACATATTAATCAAACCATTTCCTACATAACCCTGTGAGAGAAAAAACATGCAATACAAGATTACAGACTAACCATATGCAAAGATCAAATGCATACTACAAGATAACACAAGGTATACCCTAGGAAGATCCTCAAGAGGGAAAAACCCAACCTCCAAAAGCATCCACACTCTATGCATTATTTCAACAATGAAAAAATTATAATACACTTGCATAGTCTCCATGAATAGTTTTGAAACATCAAGATCCTCCAATACATCCTCCATGTGACCAAGAATGTATCCACACATCCCATGTAATGCTTCACATATGCACTTCTTATAAAAAGCTCAATAAAATGGCAGTTAAGCAAAGACCACCAATAGCCAACATCAACCACTAAACATGTGCTAGATTTTATATACTCAAGATCACACAAATACAACCAAGTGGTAAAGTAAAATCATGTACCTCAAAAACCATGAGTTAAAAAAACCTTTGATCCCACATTTACTTTTGGGTACTAAGTTTCTCAATTATTAAATATTCTCCCATGTGCAACCTACACATAAAATATATTTAACCCAATGTTACATACAACTTTACAAGTGAACCCAAATAAATGTTTGATGTGGTTAAACACATCTCCTAATGATGTACCACAAAAAAATTTATATTGCATAATTAAATAAATCATGTTATGCAAGGTGTACAACACCTATTCCTGACATAACATGCTTTGCCTCTTCCTAACCTATGATCCATATTCATTAATATTAATATTCAATAGAGATCTTCTTTGTATCCTAGAGTTACCTTGAAACCTTGAAGAAATTATTATCCCTTAAAACTAACCAAAGCATGCCATGTACCTCAAATTATCAATTCCCAACCTTAATCTCCATGATTCATCATGTTCTGGTCAATATTGATCATTCATTTCGATCGCCTCTAAGATAAATGACATTATCATATTGATAAAGTTGTAGCATCGTAAATTGTCATCCTTGACAATTTCACACTAGCTTAACACCCTATTTTTCCTATAACTTTAATTATAATAATAATTTACCAATTTTGGGGCTAGATTAATAAAATATACTTAATTCCTTGTCATCCCTATAAATTTAGGCCAAAAAGTGTCAAACAATGTCACCATTATTGGACATTGTGCACTATGCAATGGAACCATTGTCCAAAAAGAAAAATTTTGAATGTTCAAAATTTCAATTGGTGGGCTTTTATGATTTGACAACGACCCAAGGTCAGCCCCTACCCAAAAGGAATAATTAGAATGAATATTTAAGCATGTTTTCTCTCTCATTTTGGGCATAAGGAAGCAATTTATGAATGTGAGAAAAATTAAATATTTTAAGATCGATCAAGGGTAGTCAAGAGCATATTTATGAGCATTATTGTAGCATTATTTTCAATCAAGCATTCATCATGTTTTTATGTAAGTCCATTCATGTTTTTTTATCATTTTTTTCATGAGTACTAACACTTGTAGGTCTTTCAAGTAATCAAGCCAATTTGCAATCAAGTCTTGAGGTGATGTGCATGACTTCAGTCCTTCAAGGAGTTCAGGTCTAAGTGGTTTTTTGCATCCAATTGTTGATTCATCATTTTTTTATCATTTAGCCTCTATCCCTCAAAAGGATAAACTCTCTTTCATCAACTTCAACATTGTGGAGATAGAAACACCAACACAAGGTTTGATCAAGGCAAGCCCCTATATGACACAACCCTTCCTCTCTCTTTGAATGTGCAAGTTATAGATATGAAGAATATTGAGGGGAGATTGAAGACCATTTTTCTATTGTTACATTCAAAACCCTATGACTTGGCAAGATATGAAAACTTAATTATCTTGACAACCAATGAAGATCCAACAGTGAGACCTAAGAGGAAGAAGGCTTTGATCAGCAACTCGAGGACTATGAAAACAAATTCAAATTTAGCTACAAGGACATAGACACCTTGGGTGACTTAGTCCTCTAAAATCATACTCATATTTTTGTGACAGGTGCACAGTACTATGCTCTTTCCAGATCTACTATCAGATTTTGGTTTTACAATTTCTTTGTTTCAAAAAGATTGCATTTTTAGATTAGGTCTCATAGTTTCATCAAGTCAATACAATCAAATCAATTTTAGTCAATTTACAAGACGCAAAAGGATCAAATCTAGGGTCGATTGATTCACCTACAAGGTTGAAATTCAATCTAATTCCCTTGTCGATTTGCATTCTAATGTTCTTTGAAAAAGGTTCGATCTTAGTGATCTATGCATTAGACCTATGATCCATTTTTCAACTAAACAAAAGCATCAAAATATACATGGAATAGTCACCCACTATGCAACTACCATCAATCATGTCATGTATCTTTTGTCTTTACTTTTATGCAGCCTCAATCAAAATAACCTTCACAAGACACATGGAAACTCTACTAAATCTAGTGAGGATAAGTGTTAATTAGGGAATTCCATTGAGAACACATGACAAGGATAAATATCATTATCAAATAAACTCTAAATAAACTATGTAGCAACACCTAAAAAACTCAAGGGAAATTTAAAATGAAAGTAGCACAAACTAAAAATAAATCCAAAAAGTAAATTTTTAATAAAAGTTCATACATGATCTTCTCAGGTACGCAAGAGATTTCAAAAATAAGTTTATGAATTCTAACTTCATGTGGATCAAAAAGTGTAAACTAAGTCATTTGATAAATATTTCGAGTCTACTAGAGATATGAGCATCTTAGATTTTATAAAAATTAAGGCACATACTTTGAGTTCAACATGTGGTAGAACATGAACAAATCTAAAGAAACTGGATTTCGAATATTCATGTGAATGTATGAATTGGACACAAATAAACTTATAAAATATAATTAAAATGATTTCAATTTCACTAGAAATCCTAGAAATTGAACCACAAACAAAAACTTTATAAAATATTGTCAAATAAACTTTTTAGGTCCACTAGCCAACTCAAAGACATCAAAATTGGATCATTTCATTACATAAATAATATATTTAAACATAAGAACTCTAAAAATTATTTTGAATCCATCAAATATTGTTGTTGATTACAACACAAAATTCCTTTTACCTATTAAATATATTTATCACACAAACTAAATAAAGATGAAGGAATGATATGCAAAGCTAGATGACATGAGCTCTAGCCAAGGTCTTAGCTTGCTTGACATTCAAAAGGGAAGAATTGCACTCAAATGAGAAAATAATTACATGGCTACTTTCATTCATCTTTAGAAAAAATACATAACCAAGATAATAAATAGAGACCAAGAATATGGGGTAAGGAATAAAATTATCACAAATACAAGGCTAGAGGATTAAAAGGAAGTATAGAGAGCCAAAATTGAAATATATCAAATTGGGTGTCAATGAAGGGAAGAAGAGGACATGGAAGAAGCCATCATGCAGAAGGAAAATGATGATCCAAGGGTGGGCAAGAGGGGAAGTAAACAAGGGAAAGGAAAGGGATAGTTGCATATATATCATAATAGATATGGAGGAGTCTAAGCTAAATGAAAGGAAATATGCATCTACCCAAGATAATTTCCATATAACCCAAATAGAGAAATCTATGCAAACAAGTATTCAAAATCCATATGCAAAAGAATAGACAACTTACCATCAAATATGACACACGATATACCTTGAGAAAACCCTCAAGAGGGAAAAACCTAGCATCCAAAAGCATTCATCGCTCATGTATTATTCAACAATAAATATTACAATACATCTTTAATGTCTCCATGAACAACTTTGAAACACAAGCTTTGTACAAGCACTCCATA
Source organism: Sequoia sempervirens (assembly GCA_007258455.2). Taxonomy (NCBI): domain Eukaryota; kingdom Viridiplantae; phylum Streptophyta; class Pinopsida; order Cupressales; family Cupressaceae; genus Sequoia; species Sequoia sempervirens. Next base: position 32,661 of record VDFB02260559.1, on the reverse strand, counting down.
TGAACAAGCATGTAACCACACATCCCATTCCATGCTTCAACCCTCAAAAATTCCAACAAGAGATAATCTCAACCCCTTAGCCAAATAGCCAACCTTAGACAACTACCCATGTGTTTGCTTTTATAGAAACAAGCTCACACAAAATCACCATATGGTATTACATAAAACCATGTGACTAATACCATGAGCTTACAAAACAATTAACTCCTCATTTAATATTGGTATTAATTTTTCCCAATATTAAATATTATTCTTGTGTGCAACCCCACATTAAATATTTAATCACAATGTTACATACAACACATAAAGTGGCCCCAAGAATATTAGACCCATGTGATGCACACATCCCTAGATTCCCTAGGTGCATCACATAACAAATAAATGTTACATTATAACATTGTGCAAGGTGGACAACACACCTTTTCCTAACACTGAATATGGTGAAGCTTGGGAAATTATTAATGAGTGGGTGATGAGAAATGACTATGTTGGGAAGATTGAATTTAGTGTTGGAAAAATTTAGGGAGAGTTGTGAAAGGTGAGAATGGAAATAAAGGTGTAAGCAAGGGTAGAATGAGTGTCAAGAGACTTGGACAAGGTTTTGAGAAGAGTTAGATGTGAAAGGAATATGTTGGGGAGGGTATTTTACGTGTGGGTAATAAAAATTAAGCATTATAAAGAGTTAGGAAGGTGTTGGAATATGTAGATAGAATATGGTGAATATTGTATCAAAGGGAGAAAATGATAGGTTGGTTGAAGATTGATGAAAAATGGTTTGGGTCAACATTTTGATTTCTTAAGGTAGTGTTTTATTTTTTTCGTCCCTTTTTTTAATATTATTAAAAGGAAGGAGATTTGTGGTTGACAAAAATATTAGGAAGAGGGTAAAGAAAAATGTGTAAAGAAAAAGAGAAATAATAAGGATGGAGAGGATTTGTTGCATATTATCATAAGTGGAATGTTGAATAGTTGGGTTCACCAAATGAAAGAAAATTTTAACCTACCCTCCTAATGTGTACCATTTAGAGAATGTAATCATTCTTTCCATGTGTGTTCTATATTAATAAATAAGATTTAACTAAATGTTTAGATAATAAATCAAACTAATTTCATCTAAATATAAAACACATTGAGTTGGGACAAAAACAAATAGAAACTATGGTACTAGAAATAATTGAGAATGAGGTATAGAAAACAAGTCTAACTAGAAAATGAAGGTTATAACTCAAATTAGGAGGTCTAAAGGAGTGTGCTTGTAATTTTTTTATCATAATTAGAGATGGTGTAGCCTATGACACTCTTGTCTAACCTGGGGTGCTCTTGCCCAACCTAAGGTGCACCTACTTGCTTTGGAACACTCCTATATGATTGGTCACTTATGTCTTTGACTTTAATAGGTCCCTAAATTTATGAAGACTTTTACCTAATTTTTGTACTCACCTCTATGATTATAGAATATTCACATTGGACATAAGAGGGGATTTACTTTGTTGAATTATGAGAATAAAAATGTGTGTGTTATATGGGAAACTAACTCAATTACTCCCCTATTTGTCTTAATATATCATCCACAATGAAAATTTGGAAATTTGGGATTGTGTGTAGCCCTAGTATGGTAAAATTGGTGGTACATGTTTAAGAAATTAAAGCCTAAATGGTTTTCTACACCAACATGGTGTGTGTTCTTGTGATGAAGGGAACATGGGAGATTGAAATCACATGATATGCAAATAGAAGAGGATAAAGACAATAAGAAAATTTAAATATATGCAAAATTAATGGGGAATGGTTTTGGGGACCATGAAATCAATGGAGAAGATAAATTAAAGGAAACATGTGGCTTAAAGACAGGGGTGATGAGGTCTATGGAGAGAAAATCATGAGAGGAGAATAAATAAAAAGGAGATTTATGGGTTGAGCATAATGGGGCTTCAATACATCAAAATACAAATAAATTTATTGCTTCTCTATATATAATGAAGTCTTCTATTTGAAAACTTTGTAAGAAGAATCCAAATGTGATAGCACATGTGAGAAATTGTGAGATGAACCCTAGCAAGTGTTGAAATTGATCATACTCCACAACACCTAGAAATCACCTACAAGCAATTATCCTATCACAAAAGAAAGATCAAATCAACTGATTTACTATGCAACCAAGAGAGAAAATATTGAATTTAGAAGAGCACTAATATGTGCAATGTATTAACCTGAATGGTTCTGAATTTATTATTATGTAATGAATGTGCAAGCTTTATAAAAGCATGCAAAAGCAAACCCTAGATGAGCATTTGACTAGATAGTGACAAGTGTTTTAATCCCATGCAATGAGAGAACTTGTCCTATATTTAGTTCAAACTAATAATAAAAAAGCACTCCTAAGTTTAGCTTAAGTGAACTAAAGTAATAAGGGACTTAATAATTAATTAATAGTTAATTAATTATCAAGTGATTCTCCTAATTACTCCAACACCCCCCCTTAAGATCAACATAGGTAGAAGCTATAAAAACTTGATGTAGAATGCAATGATGGATGCATGGATGGGTCCCGGATACAAGTCTTGAAGAGGTACCCGTGTACAAACAAATGAAATCTCTCATAACTAGAGAAAAGGAGAAAACCACATGGGAAAAACTCCTCTCCAAAAGAGAGAAAATGAAATGACTACACTAGTGAAAGAAGGATAGAAGGAGGACTCGATGTGACTAGCTAAGGATTACTTTTTTCATGTAAATACAATAGATTCCCCCTGACAGGAGAGAGAAAATGAGGATATGAATCCCCCCATATAGAAGTAGCCCCTATGTCAATGATGAATGCCTAAAGATAGAATATGATCCACTGCCTGCAAACACCATTTCTCCCCTTGGGAAGAAACAAATCCAATGGTGATTGGAGAAGCCAATCCAAAAGAATGGGTGAATCTAGAATCCAAAACCAAATGATGTGTGCCTCTGAAAATTGCTTACGTATCCACATGTCGAAAAGTGATGATGTCGATCTAAGATCATGTGAAGACTAATATAGAATAAGCTACAAAGGTGATGAAGATGGTGGGCCAACAGTGTTGATGTGGCTGTCAACAAAGAGGAGATGAATGTCCTCAAAGTAATCTTCCATATCTGTAATCCTAGACTCTACAAACAAGGATGATATGTCTGTAAGATATGAATCCCAAGTAGCTATGTCTGGAAGATGATGCATGTTCTACTGCACTAAACCAATATGAGTCAAAGATGTGGCAATGAAAAACTAATTAGGAACAACAAAAGATGATGATGTATTCTTGATCTAAAGAGTGGGAACATGAAGATGAGTCTTTGAAGTATTAGAACATGCAAGACATATAATATACTCAAGCTCCTCTAAAGTGTCTTCATCAAAGGGTATGGAATCTACAACAGGATCCTCTGGGTATGGAGAGATATGAGGGTCTCCACGAATCTCCCAAAGTCATTTCTAAAGTGTGCAGGGACATTCAATGTCTGATACACACACATAGTGTCAAGATCAACAATAGAACAAATAACCCCTACTATATGATCTTTGATGATGCCCCATGCTAATAAACTCTCTGGTGTGCCTGGTGTAGGTATGAGGCCATACAAATAAGGCAAAATATCTATCCACTTGAGATGTGTTAGGATGCCATTTCACCAAGACTCATAGTTGTCCTTGTCCAAGTTGATCACAGAAGGATGAACAAAGAAAACCCATGATACTCACTCAAATGATAAAATCAAATACTAATAACCTTAATAGTGATAAAGTAGATCAAATGATGTCATCCTATGCAAACAGATCCTTTCTAGGTCCCAAGATGTCCAAGTAATTAAGTAGAATGTGAAAACACAAAATATTGAATAAAATGTGCTTGGGGTAGATTATGAAAAAAGTGTATAAATAGATCTAAAGAGATTTGAAATACCTTTCCAATGCCACTCAAATCGCGAAAATTGAAGATATAAGAAAAAAGTTATGATCTCAAAAAAAAAATGAAGATCTGACTTTGACTGGGAATAACAAAAACTAGAAGCAAAATCTAATAATGAGACTTTTCCACTAGAAAGTAGACAAAACCGGCTTTTCGACATTATTTCATTTGCTCGATTTTGACACTATATGCCCAAGTTATGCCAAAAAGAAAAAAAAATAGCTCCTTTAGGGAAAATCAGGATTAGGAGGGGGGCTTGAGGGTCGTACGACTAGTGACATCACATTGGCGTCATCACTTCATGGTGTTAAATTTGACAACCACTTGGTCATCAATGGAATATTCCAAGATTATTCTTTTCTCCATGAAAAAAAAGTTGATCGCCATAAAAATTGAAATATTTTGATTGATGCTTGATGCCAAAATTTTGAGAGTATTTCCTGTTGAAAATGAGGTGTTTTCTTAGCTTAATACTCCATAAAACTTTAATATTGCTGATCTAAATAAGCTTTTCCTTTGTTACATATATTATTTGTGGGGGATTATCTTGATTAATCCATTTTATTGTTGTAGAATGTAGACATAAGTTGATAGAAGAATTAGACAGGATATTAGAAAGATTACACAAGATGTACCGTGGAGAAACCCTTTCAGGAAAAAACTCCACCAAGAACTATTCTATTATTTAATCTGTGAATTACAATAGCTCCAATTCTTGCTTGAGAATGCTTCTTTTGCCTTCACCAATCTTCTTCACAACCTGCAATAACAATTATGAAAACTCTCTTCAACTTGAATGAGATATAGAGGCAATATGCAACCTTGTAATCTCCAAAAGGTGATAATTACAATGCACAAGCTCAAGCCTTAAGAAAGGTAGGCCATATTGCTTCAAGTTGAATTCTACTATGAAGACCAAAGCATAGAACATGTTCTTTACCCATTTGGGTGTCCCAAACTAAAGCTACAACTCATCCTTCACTTTGGTGATAAATCCAAAGCTCCTCCTCAAAGATGGCGCCCAAAAGTAATCCTACTTAACTGAGTCTTCAGAAATATCTCAACATGCAAAAAAGGTAAATCCAAGAAAGCATCTTGGGCACCCAAGTTGGCTCCAAGTGATTTCTTGTTAACTGAAACATTTACTCAACACCATTCATGCAAGAATGGTCATCCCATGTTAACTGGAGGTAGTCCCTGTTATCTGTCATACAACTCAAGTTATTAGCCATGCATTCCAAGTTAACTGAAGCTGACTACATGTAACTCAAAATAACCAACATGCATGCAACATGCACTTGCATGCAACTGAAGATAACTAAACCATAACTGAACTAAACTAAACTAAACTAAATTGATTTTGAACTGAATTGAACTCATCTGAACTGAACTTCATGCATGCAGACATTAAATCCTAAATCCTAGGATCATTACATGCATTTAGAAGTGTTATCTCTTACTCTAAATAGTTAACTTAACTCAAGGTGAGTGTCACCTTGCCATGTGTGCACCCACATGTTCCTATTATTTAGGAATAACTACAAATGTCAATTTCATGATTTATTTCATCTAAATAATTAATCTCATCCTAATCTTAGTGTTGTTGAACACATTCCAAGAACTTAGGAGATACATGAAATAATTAATGTTTAGGATTTGCAATTAAATGTCATCCTATTTCCAAATCCTAAACATTAATTATTTCATGTATCTCCTAAGTTCTTGGAATGTGCTCAACATTTCCCTAGTTGGAAAATTCACCAGTCTTTTTTTTAATTTTCTGACAGTTTTTGTATTCACTGCCTCGATATTTTATGCAGCCTGCCGAGTTTTTTATGTGACAGTCGAGTGCCTTAAAATAATCGTTGGTGAGATTGATGGGGCCCCATGGCTTGCACACACAAGCCTGCGTAGGCCGGGTACAAAGTACCCTTTTATTTTTTAACTTTTCAAAAGAACTTTTTGACCTTTTTTTCTTTAAAAATAAAAATAAAAATAAAAATTAAATGCCTATGTTTTTTTGATATTTTGAATTCTGATTTTTTTAATAAAAATCACAATAAAAAGAAATACATGCGCATGGAAATCAACGACGGCCTGGGGTTGTGTGTAGGGTCATACGACCGTATGGATTCATGTGCATTAACCTCTGGCTCCTAATTTTTTTTCTTTTTTGCAACCACTCTAAAGTTGATGAACATCAAGCGTTCTTCATGTTTTCAATCATTTTGGATGCAACGGTGATGCCCATTTTGCCCTAAGATGAGCTTATTTTTCCTTTAAGGCCAGTTCTCTCAAAAATAGTTAGGAAGTCACATATTTGGAGCTCTGATACCATATTGGAGTTGATAGTGAACCCCACAGCTCCCAAAAATCCTTGTAGCCAAAATGCCTATCACATCTAAGAGACCAAAGTAACTGATTTTCTATGCAACCAAGAGAGAAAATATTGAATCCAAAAGAGCACTGATATGTGCAATGTATTAACCTGAATGGTTTTGAATTGATTATTATAATGAATGTGCAAGCTTTATAAAAACATGCAAAAGCAAACCCTAGATGAGGATTTGACTAGATAATGACAAGTGTTTTAATCTCATGTAATGAGACAACTTGCCCCATATTAGTTCAAACTAATAATAAAAAAACACTCCTAAGTTTAACTTAAGTGAACTAAAGTAATAAGGGACTTAATAATTAATTAATTATCAAGTGATTATCCTGATTACTCCAACAAATAGTGAGTTCAAAACAGGTCCATACATTTGGATGAAAGGACCTTTAGAAATGTAGTATGATTTACAATTATAAAAGTTTTCAGGATTGAAACCAAAAGTTGAACATGGACATTAGTGGTTGGGGGGCATTTGTGCCATAGTTGAACTAGGCACTCAAATTATAGAGATGGGTTAGGGATGAGGTTCTAATGATTTTCACTAGTTTTATCATATTTATGTTGGGTGAGAAGGACAACAAATGAGTTGAATGATGCCTAAAAATGACTAGGAGAATGAATGCCAAAATAAGTATATAGATGTAAGATGAGAATTGTAAAGTAGATAATTTTTAATCTTAAACATAGCTACACTTAAAATTTATAGAAGGTTTCAAAGTTTTGGATTAACCAATAATGTAAGCCTCATACTCCTCTCCTTCACATACAATATGTTTACATTATAATAGATCATATTTGCAATTGCTTTTGTTTTTTTCTTTTTCTTACACAAAGGGATCTTCAATTTGTTTGACATTAAAATTTATCATACAAGGATTTCCCATACAAAGTGCTTTTGAAATATCTCAAAGGGAATCTTTGTTGGAAGGGTTCTAGGTGAATTCTCAATGGAAGTAGACATAAGTCTTGTAAAACATAACTTTCATAGGATTAGGAAGACAAGTAGAAGTATCGTTAGAAATTCCTATTTCCTTAAAGAATGCATGATTTGATTATCTTTTGAATATCCACAAATCAATTCATCTTTTTTTATTTTGTAGAAAATATATTATAAGTCATACTTGATTGCATATTAATAAAATGTATGTATTTCTTTACTATTTGCAAGAAAAGACATAATTAGCCCCCCTTTTAATTGCTTCTAATAAATCAAATTGGATTCATTTTCTCAATTACTATTTTGAAATTAATTATATTTAATTTATATTTATAATAATCAGTTCATTTCTTTCAAGCAACCTTTACAAAATAAAAATACCAAAAGATATTTAGAAATTACAAAAGTAAAAATCATTAGAAAACCCACAAAACATTCAAAATAATAAAAATCAATAAAAGTAAAACAAAAATATTTTAAACAAGTCAAAAACATGCTTACTTTTAGTAGTAAGGTGATGCATAGGCTTGTTTATTTGTTGCTTTTGCTTTAGAATGTTGTGCACGAGTTTCAAAAAAGAATGTTGGAGGGTAATCTTGATGGTCTTATTCTAAAGAAGGCTAGAAAGAAGGACCTTAAGGATGATTATTTTTTTCTTTGAAGATTGGGGAAATGTGACTCTCCCCCAAGACATGATGTAACTTGTGGTTTTTTGCTATTGTATGTGTTATTTTTCTTTGCTTTTTTGTTAGATCTTTCTAGTTAGTTATTTTTGGTTTTTCTCTTCTTAGCCTTCATGCTTGTTATGTAATAGGGTTTGGACCTTGGTTTCTAATTTTATAAAATAATAATAAAATTATAATGCTTCAAAAAAACACATTAAAACACATCTAGATATTCATCCCTTCATAACTACCTATGCAAAGTCCTTACAACTTTATTGCCTAGGAATAATATGTGGTAGAGCAGGCATAGTTGAACATTGAAACAACATTGAGGTGGTTAATGTTTGCTTCCATTCTAATCCCTCCTCTCATCCTTGATGGATTCAAAATTTTAAATGGTTGAGTTGGTGTCGCCAAAGGTCAACATATCTAAAGGGTGCTCACCAAACTTAGGTAAAAAGGTGCAAGCAACCTCTAGTCAACTCACCTTTTGATATGAACTTGCTTATGTCTCTTTAGTGAATTCCACCAAACCAACCATCTTAACCACTTCCACATCAACAATAAACACCATCTCATCAACTACTTAGTGGCCTAACTTAGCATGACCCAAGAAAGTCATGTGCTAGTTTTTTGCGCACACAACCTTAGGGAACTAAACATGCAAAAGAGATTTAGCAATATCTACAAATACCACTATAGTATGTTGTGTAATGGTTATTCTCCATAATAAAACCCCTTGGGTTCCATTTAATAGTTTTAAAAATTATTGAAGACATGCTAACCAATCGTGCAATATGCTTAGTTTATTTTAGTGATACATATGTTGATGATACCACTTGTTGGAAACTTGCAACCAATTAAAGACAATTTCCACATAACCCATAAAGAAATCTATGCATCTAAGTATTCAGAATCCACATGCAAGAGAATAGACAACATACCCATGAAAATATGACACAAGACATACCCTGGGAAAACCCTCAAGAGGGAAAAAAATCCAGCCTCCAAAAGCATCCATCTCTCATGTATTATTCAACAATAAGATTACAATACATCTTCTAAGACTCCATGAACACCATTGAAGCAACAAGCTCTCTCCAAGCAATCCATACGAACAAGCATGCAACCACACATCCTATGCCATGCTTCAAACCCTCACAAATGCTAACCAGAGCTAATCATGCAAAATTGCATCTCACAATAACTACCTTTGTGGTTGCTTTTATAGAAGCAAGCTCCCACAAAACCACTAAGTGGTATTACACAAAACTATGTGACAATAACTATGAGATTACAAACCATGTCCCCTTATTTAATATTGGGTGCTTTATTTATTATTTTCCCCAATATTAAATAATTACATTTTTACAACTTAACTTATGTCCCAATGTTACATGCAACATTTAGTGGCCCCAAGAATAATTACATTAAATACATAATGCAAGGTGCACAACACACCTTTTCCCAACATTCTCCCACTTGTTGTATACATTGCATAAGGGGAACAAGTAACCTCAAAACATGAATCAAATGAACAATCCATATAGCCACATATACCATCATGGAATCAAAATGCTCCATGTGCTATATCAAGATACCTGCAACAAGAATCAAAGTGACCACCATCCCAAGCATGAATGCTCTCGTCCTCCATCATTCCAATGCACAAAGATAAGAAGCCATCCAATAGAGAAGCCACACAATCTGTCACAACGAAGCATAAGTCCTGCCTCAATTGATATCCCAAACACAAACACTCAAACCAAAAGTATCAATATGCACTAGTAGTTGTCAAGATACACAAACCCATAGCTGAAATAACACCCACAACAAGTGCCAATACATCCAACTGTCCATACCTCCAAGGTATACAAAACATAGTACACTCATGCCATAAACGTATACACCCATAAACTGCAATCATAAACTCTATGTGCAAAACCTGTCAAAGAATGACATACACATCCAAGAGCTCCCACTGCATGGGTAATGCAAATCTAAAAAAGATCAAAGCATACCAAGTCTACCAATAGCATCATATAGAAAGTGTAAACTACATCATGTAGTAACAAGAATCATCCAAAATGATATGCAAACCTGTATATCAATAACCTATAAGAAAAATCTCCTACATACACCTCTAAAAGCCAACTTGTGTCAAGTATGATCTCCTCCACAACACCCTAAAAGAAAAGCCATAACAACACCCAACCGTTCAATCTCCAAGATCAAAAATAACATATGTATCATGTAATCAACATGGATGTAAGCCTCTCATAACCAAAAAAGATCAAACTAAATCCATTCCCAATGAAGGAAATAAGCCCATTACATCTCCTAAACTCAACATCAATGAGTGTAATCACAATGCATAAGGAGATAAACATGCCAACACTTCTCAAATGAGCCCTCCAAAACCATATATGCATGAGAAGATAAAGCATAAAACATAAAGCACCTGAAAGTAACAATGGGCAATACCTCTCAAGTGAAACTGTCGAGTAGACCAAGAGTGAGGAATGAGAATGCTCTGCCAAGACATCCAAGTCTTCATGACTCATCCAAGAACACTCTCCTCATAGGTCCATGTTGAACTCACATCCAACCAAGGTGTAGGCTCCTCAGGCTCCCTGCTGAAATCTCATCAAGAGTAACCATCTCAACACATGTCTCTAATCATAAGAGAACTCAAGCCTCACCTATGTCTCCAAGTATCCATGAGTGCCTGTAACCAACCAATCCATGCTAAACTCCAAATTCAATATACCACCACCATGAAGTAATCAAGCAAATGTCAATGTACCCGATACCAAGAGAACCACACAAGATCAATGTCATATATCCAATCGTGAATCAAGAACATAACCATGAAATCATGATCTAACCATCTCCTTATAGGAGATCACATGCATCATAACATATATACATCCTAGTCTCAAGAGAACAAATACCATGCCAAACTCTAAATGCATATCAAGAGTAAACCATGACATAATAACAACCACTCTAAACCAAGAAAAAACCATATCCCCAATCACATGAGGATAACCTTACCAAATGATGCATCCATGTCACTGCTAACAACTCCCACTGTGATACCGAGTCACACATGGCATCATGACAACCATCCTCTCCATGAAGATCATCCAAGTCTACACACACAACTGAAATGTCAGTGACATAAAAATAGAACCAAAATCTCCAAGCCAAGAAGATACCTACAACCGCCAAACCATCATAAACATATCCATCACCGCCAAAACCATCACTGTCAAAAGCTCCCACTGAAAAGTGTAATCAAGCTATCCATGACATCATGATAAAATCCCCTCATGAAGATCAACAAAAGGCCCTCACACAATCAAAGAACTCAAATATAACAAGAGCTCCCAAAAGTAAAAGTAAGACCATGATCCTCATTCCACAAAGATACACCGCCACAACCATAATCAAGAACCAATCCACCACCAACAACAATGCACCTGCATAAACCATCATGACATGCCAAAATATCTAAAGCATAAGAAACATCTATGACACCATGATCACCACCAGATGTAACTATAACTCAACCCATTTGTGTCCACATATCTGCATAATCATAGTCAACTACATAGGTCTCATATCATGACTGTACCTGGTAATACTATCTCACCTCCTCAACATGACAACAAAACCAACAAAACAAGTGACTAAACTAAGCCACCAAAATTGAACATGCATCAACATTGAAATATCAATGGGCAAAGACAACCCATGTCCAAGTCATAAATGCAACATGTAAGTATAGACTACCTACAACATTGCACAACTTGTAGATACATCAATGAAGCATATAAATCCAACCATATACTGATAACCATGTCAAAAATAGAATAATATGAGATGTACAACTGAGCATACAATGAATCCAACATCAAATCTCCAAGATCTGATCATCCATAAACTCATAGTATCACCATAGTCAAGGAAACCCATAAACAACTTAGATAAAGAAAACAACAAATAAACCATGCCAAAATATCTCCAAACCTGATCCACTATGTAGTGCTCTAAACAAGTTTTTCGTCGACTATTCAAAGTCCAAAATCTGACTCTATATGCACCCAATATGCCCTCTCGAAGCTCAAAATAAACACCTGATTTGACCAAGCAAAACACTATCAAAACTACAAAATCTAGAAAACTTTCTTACACCATAGCGTAGATCTCTGAGTCAGCTTTTTAACGAGTTTAAGAAGTTGTAAAACAGACAATTTGAGCAAACGTTATGCCCCTCCGAAGTAAAACTGTAGTTTACATTTGAGGCAAAAAAATTTAGCCACCCTTGGTGGTTGAGCGGTGGCCCCACTTGGGCGGCACCGCTCAGCTGGTGGCGGACTCGAAATTGTTATTAAATCTCATTTAATTTCCATTTAATAAAAAAAAATTTGCGGGCTTGAATTTTACATAGCGGAATTTATTTAAAAATAGCAAAATTTTTTAATAATAATATTTTTGGTTTTAACCCCACGTAGGGGATGGCTAGTGGGTTTGGGAGTCGGGTCCCACAGTACCGACAACCCCCGCCGAACCGAGGATATACCCCGTCGACGGTGGTCGCCGGCCACTATGGGCCGACAACCCTACCACAGCTATACAGCCGTTGTAGGCTTTCTGCCTGCAGTGTACAAGCCGGTACGGGTGGGGTGGGGTACAAACCCCCCCCCACAAAAATTTATATATTTTTTATTTCAAAAGTTTTTCAATATAAACTTTTCAATTTTCAAAAAGTTTTTTCATAAAAACTTTCGGCCCCCAACATGATTTTTTTTTTTTCAAAATTGCATGGAAATTTTTTAAATTGAGGGAAATTATTTTTTATTTTTTATTTTTTCAAAAAATCCGTACTGCTTGCGAAATTGGGCTTTTACAAAAAAAAAGTTGCATTTTTTTCTAGTAACCAAAATAAGGCAAATTATATATCAAAATTCGTCTCTCGGCCAACTTGGATCCAATCGTGAGGTCTATTTTAGGCCAAGAGATCATCTATAAATTTTCCCCCACAAAACCCCCACTTGAATGCAAAACCAAGAAACCCATTTCACCCAAAATTTCTCACACCCCAAATCTGTAAACAACCCATCAAATCAATAAACCCAAAACCCTCAGATCTGCAATAAACAACCTGCAAAGTCCTCATATCTTGCATGTCTTTCATTCTCACATGCAATGCATAGATTCAAACTTAAACAAGATTTTTCTCAACCAAGGGTTATTCAACCACAACCAAAGCTCTGATACCACTTGTTGGAAACTTGCAACCAATTAAAGACAATTTTCACATAACCCATAAAGAAATCTATGTATCTAAATATTCAGAATCCACATGCAAGAGAATAGACAACATACCCATGAAAATATGACACAAGACATACCCTGGGAAAACCCTCAAGAGGGAAAAAACCCAGCCTCCAAAAGCATCCATCTCTCATGTATTATTCAACAATAAGATTGCAATACATCTTCTAAGACTCCATGAACACCATTGAAGCAACAAGCTCTCTCCAAGCAATCCATACAAACAAGCATGCAACCACACATCCTATGCCATGCTTCAAACCCTCACAAATGCTAACCAGAGCTAATCATGCAAAATTGCATCTCACAATAACTACCTTTGTGGTTGCTTTTATAGAAGCAAGCTCCCACAAAACCACTAAGTGGTATTACACAAAACTATGTGACAATAACTACGAGATTACAAACTATGTCCCCTTATTTAATATTGGGCGCTTTATTTATTATTTTCCCCAATATTAAATAATTACATTTTTACAACTTAACTTATGTCCCAATGTTACATGCAACATTTAGTGGCCCCAAGAATAATTACATTAAATACATAATGCAAGGTGCACAACACACATTTTCCCAACATAATTGATGCTCTAATGATGCAATGCTCTATATGTGAAATGCTAGAATCAAATGAGATTTGACTTCTTCTATTTCTAAAAGTGAATTTGTCACATCTCAAAATTTTACTTGCATTTAATAAATGTTAAAAGTTATTTAAATGTTTATGGAAAATAAAATTTATCAGTTTGACTTGTGATAAATTTAAGAATTCAATGGAATTTGAAATATATTGATATTCATATGATTGAATATGAAAGATGAAAGTTATGATATGAAAGGAATATTTTTTGTTTTGAGCATTGGTCAATGGTTACTAATGAAACTCTACAAAGTTAAAGTGTGTGAATGCAGGAATAGGTTGAAGACCGAGAACATGGTCAAGGTGGGAGTATTTAGCTGGATGATGAATGGTAAGCATGATGGAATCTGGAACGTGCACACACCACTGAAAAACATAACATCTGCATTTAGCTTGCAATTTGGTAGATATCATTTTTTCTTGCGTAAAATGTATAAATGATTAATTAAGTAAGCTTATGGAAACAAATTTATTGGCGCATTTGCTTTACCTTGTTCATTTGATGCTAATTTCATAACAATGATGGTGTTGGAAATATAATCGATATGTGCACATTGACTGTTCTTGAGTAGAATGATTAATTTAGAATTGAAAGTAAATACCTTTGTAAGAGGTAAAAAGAAAGGAAGATATATGTGTGTATATGTATATGTATATATATGGTGTTATTATGGTTTTCCAATTTCAAGATAAGGAATATATATATATATATATATATGGAGGAGTGGGTGGCTAAACAAGACGTGGAAGAGTAAAGACCACCTCCATCTTAAGTAAAAAGAAGGAATCCTTGGTCAGAGGAGGGGTTTTTGGAAGTAAAAAGGAAAAGTTTATTTTTAGCAAAAGCATAGAGGAGAGGATTGGGAAGACCATGAAGGAAGGAACAAACGTAGGGAGAGGTGTTGTTTCCATACTTGAACAAGACATAAATCATCGTAATCTTGTTGCAAAGAGGAGGTAATTCAAACTCTATTCGATTTAAATGGTGTTCCCTTCTCAACAAAAAGGAAGGTTTTTCTAACATGTTACATTGATCCTATTTGATATAATAATGAATGTTTTGATCCTACCTTCTCTTACATCTAAGTATTTGGTTTCCTTAAATCATTGGCAACCTCGGGTGTATGATCCTATTTTTTGTGTAAGTCAAACTAAATGCTCCCTTTATCCATTGTATGAGATGGGAAAGACTATTGTTTATCTGCTATGATCATTGTTTCCATGCATGTGTTTGGTCTAGTTGAACTGATCCGTGCTGGCAGAAGATGGGTCTTAGTCTGTATGTCACCACTCGATGGGCGGTCTCACTGTAACTTATTCTTTTCTTTGTAAATGATTCTTATCATTGAAAGAATTATTTTGTGTTTAGGTGACGACTCATAATTAGGCATCGACAATGATTGCATGTCGGGTCCATGAACCATAAGAGTCAATACTCTATTCCCTTATAAGATAAAGTATCAAAATCTTATGAGATCACAGTGTTTTGTGGTCATTCTTCCTTGAGATAATATCCAAATTAACAAATCTCTTTCGTTCTGCCTAACGTATGATTGTGAATGATTTATTTAATTATCCCATTTAAACGAATGTTGGAGAATGATCTCCTTGATTCTAAGGAAATGCATGTTTGAATGACTATTGTCATTCTGGTTTGTTTGAATGATTCTCTAATCATTTTTCTTTATTCATTAAAGAATGATTTCATCGTTTTGACATACCCAATCGTAGTATAATACCATTGCTATAATGTTACCCTTGATGTTGGAATGATTTTGTCATCTATTTGAACAACTGTCATCGTTCTGAAATTAGCCAACTATTGAAAGATTATAAAAATATTATAGAACTTCCAATTGGGAGGTTTTGTAGAATGGTTGATAATGTTCAGAATAAAAGGGTATTAAGATGAATGTTGCATATGTTATGTTTATCAATGTTGCTTCCTAAGCTTGAGGCTTTAGTAGGTCGAGGAATGTTTATGATATTTTCAAGTTTCTCAAGTCACAAATGATGTGTATACATGTATGCATACACAATCAATCCGTCGAGTTGCAAACCAATGGTGTCAAATGATAAACTTTCATTGTTTCTTTCTCTAGAATAAATGGTGCCTCTGTGATACGAATAACAATATCACTAATCATAAGATAATGAATATATACTAAGGCACTTAAAGTTGATCAGTAACATGCTTGTCATACCAATGGTAGTGTGCATATTGACCCAAATCGAGATAAATGTATAAAGGGATAATAAAAAGAATGTTTTTGATTAGGGGTTAAACATGTTTTGATGGGACACGAAACCTAGTACATAATGGTTTTGAAGGGAATCGTCAACCTAACAAAGAAGAGCAAGCTGTAAAATGGATAAAAAACAAATCATCAGCAGCCAAATAGCAGCCTAAAAAAGAAAAACATGACTACACATGCTACATCAAATAAACAAGCAAGGGCCTGAAACCCTTTTAACAACCTAGTTTTAATTGAGACTAGAAACCCTTAGATACACAAAGAACCCGCTTGCATTTGTCAGGCATTACCAAACCCGCCGCTCATGGATGACACCACTGAGCCAAGAAAGATAACCTGCTTAATGGTGTGAGATACCATGAAACCCTTAAGCAAAAACACCAGCAACTCCAAAAACCTCACCTCAATAGGGGAATTGGAGAGCACAACAAACCACTGGACACAAAGCCATTGTTCAAGCCAGGAAACCAACTCCAAAACCACCTCAACAGGAAGGAGCTCCCCTCGATTAGAGAGAATTTCACGACCACCAAAACCACTACCGCCTGAAGACTCCAACACCCGCAACCTCCACCTCCATAGGAGTAGCGTCCACCTCAACAGGATCAACAACTAAGGAAGCCAGAGACAATCACCTCCCAACTCCACCTCCATAAGATTCAAGAAGAAGACCAACGTAGTAGCGGAATAAGCAACCATACCACCCATCGGACAAACCCTGGTAAGAGGTCAACACCCATAAACAACAAGCCACAAAAGGTAAACCATTGAGCCTAAGGGGGTTCAACCGCCTAGGACAAAGCGAAAAACTTAGAATACTACCCAGCCTATAGCAAAAAAGGAGAATCTAGAGAGCCCAAATCCTCCATGGAAAACTCCATTAGCAAAAACTCTTTCGAATCACTCTGCTTCAACACAAAGGCATCAAAAACCGCCTCCATCTCAATTAATAATTGGGCCTTAAAAATGGTCTTCAAAAATAGTCTAGCTGAGAAATCATCAACAAAAGATAAAAGATAAGTGACCTCCAGAAAAACCACACGGAGGGTCAGCACAAGCCCAAAAGGAAAAGCCCCAAAAATGAGCTAGGAAGGTATCATCCCACTCCAGAAGAACAAAGGACACAACTAGGAAATCATAAAAAACATTAGAAACATCCCAACCCACCAAAAGTGCTCAAGCCTAGCACCAACAAAGGACCTAGAGTCCAACCAGAAAATAGAAGCCTCCACAAAAGCCCCAATAACACCAACCCAACAAGAGGAAGGAAGCCCCCAAGCAAGAAAGCACACGCAGGCAAGCAAAGGCTACAAGCCATGAAGGTAACCAAAGAGTAGGTCCAGGCAAGGGAGACCATAAGACAGAGAGAAGGGTAAGAGTGCAAAACCATGAAGCACACCATCTGACCCAACAAGGTCTAAAAGAATGCAACCTCCAACCGCATACAACCCCATCACAAACCACCCACATACCACACCCAACACCAAGAAAACCACCGAAAACCCCAAAGCCAAAGCAAACAAAGGCTGCAGGCCACAGGGGCATCAAAAGAATAGAGCCAGCCGAGGGAAACCAGAAAACAAAGAGAGGGGCAGGAGTGCAAAACAATGAAGAACAACATCGAACCTTGCAAGGTTTGAGAGAATGCAAACTCCAACCACAAACAACCCCATCACATTCCACCCACAAGCCACACCTAGCACCAAGAAAACCACCTAGAAACCCAACAAAGTCAGATCCATGACATAAGAAAGCCCCATAGAAGGAGACCCAATAGAGCAAGGCCCAAAAAGAAGAAGGCTCTGCATGAGAAGGTGCTCGTAGTAGCCACAACCCACATCCACGACCGCATCAACAGGAAGAGAGGGATCCACACCTCCAACTGCCTCAAAGTCACCAAAGACCAACAAAGAAAAAGATCCAACGCTGCCTCCTAACATGACAACCACGCCCTAGGCACAGAGAAAAAACAACATACCAGAAGAGCCAGGCACCGGATGCAACCACCACATGTCAATTGGCCTCCAGAGAACATCCGTCAGGGTCGCCATCATTTGCTTCCTCTTCGTCTACAAAATCAAAACTCCTGCCATTGCTGACGCTGTCCTTCACTCTCGCCATAATAAAAAGAGAGTGTTACTCCTCATGTTGTATTGATTTTGAATATAATTGAGAAATGACTAAATCTAAACAATTATATTTTCCTTGTTCTAAATTGATAATGTCGGTTTAAAAGAATGAATTGAAAACTGAATGATGTGAGACTACCTATAACAACCTCTAATCAAGGACAAAATGATGCTCTTATCAGTAAGCCAAGAGGGTTGAAACCAGTTTTAAACCGAACTTAATAATCCTTTGACTGATTGTTCAATGACTTGTTTCTTCAACATAACAAAACATTTGTAAAGAATCTAAGCGAACAAAGATTAACTTTGTGTTCCACTAGAGAAATAAGTCAAAAATGAAAGGAATCTAGATCCTAATCACACTCGGTTAACTATGTAGTTGAATTACAATTTCTTCTATGCTAATTGACCTTGTGACATTCTGGTTGAAATTGAGATCCATATAATAGTCTAGTAACTGTTTGACCTTTAAAATTTCTTGGAATCTAATTGTGCATCTGATGAAATTTGAAATCTTTTTTATTATGGAAATTTGTATGTGAAATAGATCCTTTTCAAAAGAATGTATACACATACAATTTTTTTTAGAAACAAAAGGCCATATATGTGTACATGCATAAATCTTCTATTTATGCACATTACACACACATGCGATATACCTTCTTTAAAAATTATTCTATTTTCATTATCTGAAATGTAGATTTCATTCCAAGTAAGAGGAATAAAGGAAATAATGGAAACGAGTAGAAAACTAGAGCATATAGTGTGATAATCTCATCATATTGTTGAAATAAACATGTATTACGTTACAATTTTGATTGCTTAAATGTCAAATCTGGTTATGATCTTACATATGCATGCTGGATAAGGGATATCCAAATGAGTCATATGTAGACTATGTTGTAGATAGTTGACTCTTAAACATGCAACAAATGACTTGTTAAAGATTACTAGAAACTAGACTGATTGATTGCGAATTGTGAAACTTGGATAAGATGTATGATATCTTATGTATGTGGGAGGTTATCTTCGGGGACGAGTGCCAAAAATGGGTTAACAAAGAGTATAGGTTTTTTTTTCTTCTAAAATCTATCTTTTGTAGTTGTAAACAACTTATGTTTAACCAATCATTTGTATTCCATTATGTTGAATGGTCTAACTTTTATTTATGAAATCTCTCTGCCACCCCCTTGCATAGATCTTTCATGTTCTAAATGTAGATAGAAATGCATGTAGATGTTTGGCACACACCATATTCCACCTTGCATATTATATCTCTTGCTAAGTATTTTGTGCAGGGTCGAGTATTCTTCAAGTTAGGAAGAATTTCGGGGAAGCATAGCTTCGTGGTTGGGTGGAAAAGTGCTTGAACCATGTTCTCATCCACTGAATGTGGTAAGAGTTGAAGAAGAATCACATGGATTCCCATATTCTTGATTATTGTACTATGATGTAACTGAGTTGACTAAGTGGCAAGATGATGAAATATGCCAACCAATTTTTTTTTTGAATTATCATAACACAAGCCAACACTACGCCAATGGATTAGCGTTAGCATCAAAACTGAAATCCAAGCTTGAAAGAACTCAATGCCAAGAATGCACACTCAATCCCAAGGAAGGATAGGTGTTGTCATATGGCAGAGAAATTAAAGAACAAGTACTTGAAATGAAACAAACTCAATGTCAAGAATGTGCACGCAAGATCCCACTGAGGGCGAGGTGCTAACATATGACGGAGTTATTAAATGAAAACTAAAACAAATAGGCGGATAACCAGCCATGAAGAAATCCGCTCAACCACTTAAACAGTGGGGGGAAGAAAACAACATAATCCAAACTAATTCCTCCGTTGCAGCGGGCATCCACTAAACAGTGGGAATTCTCCACTTAACAGTGGGTGATAGAAAATAAATACAAATCAGATTCCTCCACACTGGCGGTAAACCATCCAGGGGTTATGATATTTGCATTAAAGATCACAAGTAAATGCAGTAAATAAATGGTTGGATTAGTACTACTAATTCTCAACCTTACAATTAAGAAAAACTGCAAATTACAAGTGTTACAATAGAAGAATGAATGCAAATATGTGAAGGATGAATTTAGCTAGTTTATATAACTCTCAAAGATTGAAATTGAAGCCAAATTTTGAACTTATTGAAGTCTAATAATAAAAACTAGCAAACTAAAACTATAAACCAACCACCTATAAAACAATGAAATGCTCATAACTCTTTCAATATACCTCTGAATTGAATGAAACGAAATGCAAAGTCTCTTTGGAGGATAGGCACCCAAACTCAAACCACAAAACTGCATCAAAACTCAAGATATTATTTTGCATGAATCCCAATGCACTCTCAAGATGGTACGACCCTCAAGAGGGGCGATTTCCCTTGCTAAAAATCAAATACTTGGAATTAAATTATGAAATTCTCCAAATATGGTCGCCATTAGCATATAATTGCAAGGATCAAATACCCATAACCAAAATAAATTCACATCAAAAGTTGTAAATGAAAAACACCTTCAACTGTGTATGCACCAGCAACATTAAAACTGAAATTCTCACCAAAATTCACCAACTTTGAAGCACAATCTGCTAGTCTGATTGAGAAGCAGCAATAAGACCAACTAGGTGTTGTCTTTCAAACACGAAATTGGATTGGAACTAGGAGGTAAGCATCCCTCGAAGTATTAAACAAGTTGTCATTTTGACAGCATAACATTAGCATAAACATTCGATAATCAGCTCTTCAAACAATAGCAATATATAACCTTTAGTTGGAAAATGAAGCAACAAGAACTCTTCAAATTCCAAGAAGTTGAATCACTTCAACTTCCAAAAGGGACGCCACCTTTTTGCCTTTTACTTTTTGAAATAATAAAATATTACTCAACCTCCTTTAGGCGTCCAACTTCACTTTGCAACAATAAAGCATTTAATAAATCATTAAATGCACAATTGACCCCCTTAATGGCCCCTCTTTTAAAACAACATGAAGTTATTACTCCTAGGCGTGGGGTACAACTGAGAAACATGAAATTTGACTAAGTATAAACTCAACTCATGAAGAAAACCAAACCCAAAGCCAAACTGAGACTGATGGATAACAAGATGACTTGAGTTGAACTACTGATGATGCCACTGCCAAAATTAGACTTACTAAAAATAGCCACTGCCAAAAATAGTAAGTTTACCTCAAAACCAACTGAAAGCAGAACTGAGCTGGAAGCAAGACTTAATGAAAGTGGAAACCCAAGCAATTGCTCCAACTGAAAATGACTTAATGAAGGCTGACAACTGAACCACTGCCAAAATTAGTATTTACTAAAAATAGTAAATACCTAGAAATGCCACAAACCTCCAAGCAAGGAAACCCTAATTTCACTTCTGATCAACCTACGGATTTCCGGAAATAGGCTATCAGTCAAAGAAGAGCGTATGGCCAAAATGGGGACATTACAGATGACCTAAGTCAAACTTTGTAACTTGTAAAATTGACATTTGAAAATGAATATAAATTATTATCTTGACATGATATGTTATGATGGAAAATAGCTAATTGACTGTCTTCAATTTTATTTATTTATTTGTTTTTTTGATAACCCAGGGTGTCCCCGCGACCCAGCCCCGCAACCCCCTCGATGGAGTAGTGGGCGAGCTGGGGCGAGACTAGTCCCTGGGGATGCGCACAGCTGCCCGCAAGCCACACGCATCGGGTGAGTCCGGACCTCGAATTGAACCTGAGACCTTGGGGAGCAAACCCAAGACTCAAGCCAACTCGGCTACCCGTGCGGGCACCGACTGTCTTCAATTTTATTATTCATTATGTCATATTTTATTTTTGTGTGTGTTAATTATGTGTGTCACATTACAGAATTAGGGTTTTTTCTTTTATACAAAATCCTAGCATGCAAGTTTAAACACTTCATGGCACAATTGACAAATAATGACTAGTTGGTAAAGGGTTGGCTTGAGCGTGAGATTAAATTTAAATTCAAAAGTTTGGAGGTTAAATTTGCATTGTGAATCTAAACCAAGTTAAAATCTATGATTATAGATTTGACCTAGGTTAGGAAATGAGAAGATTACAAATTGGATTTGGATCCTTGTGATGCGTGGAGTTAGATACAATTTGGGATCATTTCATTTGCCAACTTTTATGCAAAAAAATCACTTGTACATGAGACACTACATATTGGACAAATTAGTCAAAAGTAAGTTAGATCAAAAAGGAAAAAACTTCACCCTTAACAAATAAAATATCTTAAGGGGCAACCCTTTGGTGAAGTGGCGGGGCTTCTTGCTTGTAGGGCCAACAACCAAGGTTTAAACCTCGTGGGGTCTTTCCCTACCGCGTCAACAATTAAGATTATTTGACCTTGGTGTTAAGGGGAGACCCTTTGGTGAAATGGTGGGGCTTCTTGCTTGTAGAGCCAACAACCAAAGGCTCATACCCTTAATACCAGATAGTTTTATAAAATGTTTTCCTAATGGGAAATGGAACAAGTGACTGCTTTAAGTAGGAGAAGGAGCTGTGATGTAGTTTTGAAATCGATAGGGGATGAGAGTGATGATTCAAATGATGATACAAATGGGTTTTGGTACCTGGCTACTGCGTTTGGTGCTGGTGATCGAGCCTTCTTCTTGGCTACGTGGGGGGCCCTGAATGATATGGTGTGGCTCTATTTGGAATAGAGTGTGAGGTTTGGTGCGGGATCAGAGACCTTTGTTACTTGGTTGCCTTAGCTTCTCCGATGGGCTATACTATTTTGGTGGCCTATGCTTCTTGGTGTAAGGCGTCTCTAACCTCTTTCCTGCTACGGAGGCTCTGGTCTTGGTTGTGGTATTGTTTGTGGGCCGCGGTCTTCATTGAAGCCTCTTTTTTGCTCCTTAGGCTGTGGTGTTGGGCGTCTTTGGATTTGGGGGCCTCTGATCCCTGTGAGGCTGCGTTTTGCTTTGTCTTATGCTCTATGGTGTTGAAGCTTATGGAGGAGATTGTGGACTTTATGCTTGAGGGGTTTGTGGTTCCTGTGAGACTGATTTTTGGTTTGTTTTCTACTCTTTGGTGCTGCTGCTCATGGTGATGGCATTAGCCTTGGTGCTTGAGGGGTTTGTGGTGCTTGTGCAGTTTGAAGATTGCTCTCTTGTGAACTCCTCTTTTGTGTATGGGTTTGTGAACGTGTCTGCCTTCGTGGAGGCTTCGTCGGCTTGCCATGTGTTCTGCGACCCTTCTATTTGGGTCTCCATTTCTGAGGCTACCTGAGAGGGTGAGGTTTGGTTCTCTGGATTTATGTAGATCCTTTTCTCTCTGCTCTAGCTCTATTTTAGGGTCTTGGATGTTGTTTTTGATTAAAGGGTTTGTTCTTTTTTTGGTGGCTGCCAGTATTTTGTTGAAGACCTTGGGTCTTGGTTGGTGGATGGTGGACTTTGTCCATGCTAGAGGTTGTTGGCTTTTGGCTGGGATGATTTTTTTGTTTTATCTTCTGACCCAATTGTTCGTTCTTTGCAAAGGGGAGAGGGTGATCTCCTCATGCTCTATGGGGGTGTCCTCTGGCCTTTTTTCTGTTAGTATATTGTTGGTTGGGAAAAGTTCAAGGTTGTTTTGGAATACCTAGTTGTTTTTGTTTTGTAAGAAGCTTAATGTTGTTGTTGTTGAGCTGTTACAAAGGTTTATTATGAAGGCTCAAACTTGGTTATGATCTATGTCGATGATTGTCCCTTCTTTCATGTGTCGGTTTCTCTCTTTGCCTAAGGAGGATGTAACTATCCTTTCTATCAGAGTTCTTCCTTTCTTCCAAGTTCAATAGGTGGTGTCTTTTGTGGAGGTGAAGATTGTTCCTTCTGAGGTGGAACCCTCTTCTTTTGAGGTGGAGTTGGTCGTTGTTGACTTGGTGGGAAGCTCTCTTCTCTATCGCTTGTTTATATTGAGGTGAAACTTGTGTGTTGGCTTTGGTGGCAAGGCTTTCTATTTCTTCCTCTCCATTAGAGGGGAGCTCTCTCCTAGCGAGGAGGAGATCGGGTTGGCTTTTCAAGGGGGATGGAGCTGCAAGTATTGGGATGATTGTCAGTGTTTTGTTATACTCTCTAGCTTCCCTATTGAGGTGGGGAGCCTAGATTTGATGGGCTTAGTATTGTTGTTATTGAGTAGATGGATTGTTGCAGCTTGGCTGCAGTGTTACTTGACTGTTTCAGGAGGTTACTACTATTATAACCTGATTTGTGGGGTTTAAGGTCCCTTTGGTTTTTGATGTTTGCAGCTTGAGTTGTCTTGCCGATTCTTGATGGCTACTACTGTTTTGTTGATTATCTTTTGTTAGCAACTTTCTTGCTTTAGATTGGGTTGTGATCCCATCAAAACTGTTTGTATTGGGTTTCAGGGCCCCATCAAAACCTGTTTTACCTTTAATAAAAAACAAATAAAAAATCTTATCAATATAATGATTACCTACAAAATATTAGATTAAGCAAGAAAATATATGTAAATACAATTAAAAATTTTAATATAAAAAATAAATAAAATAAATTATTAACCATCATAAAAATAGATTTTTTTTTTACTTAAAAACAACCACTATTAAACATTGCTAACTATAATATAAAATAATATTAAATACCTTTTTCTTTATTGGTGAATCTAATGTTCACAAAATTTTATACACAATTATTGAAAAAATAATTGCTCACAAAAAGTTTACCCCCATTTGATTCCAATTGATCTCCAAGTAAATTTGATAAAATAAATTCCTTTTAGAAACTTTGAATAAATTCTAGTCTGCACAGGTGGGCAGTGTGTTGCTCCCCATTGGTCTCAGGTTCGACTCCACTCCCAGATTTAAGAGGTGGGACTTCTTATAGGTAGAACGTAGGGGACTAGTCTCGCACTCGTGGGGACACCCCTAATGAATTA
Organism: Sequoia sempervirens; assembly: GCA_007258455.2. Lineage (NCBI taxonomy): Eukaryota > Viridiplantae > Streptophyta > Pinopsida > Cupressales > Cupressaceae > Sequoia > Sequoia sempervirens. The sequence continues at coordinate 7,446 of VDFB02260559.1, read as the reverse complement.
AAAAAACAAAAAAAAGCTTTGAATAAATTCTAATGTGAAATCTTCACATTTAGTCTAAAGGAACAACCACCATGCATGCGTGGCTACCTACTATAGCTAAAATCCACATAAAAAAAATACCCACAAAAGAATTCCTCATAAAGTGTTAATCCACCCAAAACAATTCCCACCAATTAGACAACTACAAAACAAATTCAAACTAAACCCCACGAACGCCAAGTCATCGATCCGTGGCTTATACTCTCCACCATTCAGATTGCACAGCCTTGCGAAACACGTTTATATACACGGTATCGGCCATTTTTCAACCCATAGCAATCGGAGATTTATATACATCCATCCAAACTCTCAGTTTTTCTCTTTCACTGTTGTATTGATCTCGGTTGCAGGATAAAAAGGAAAGAACAGCAATAGTCCTTAGCTGTTCGGGCTTGATAACCGTCGGCGCCATTTCTAAGCTATTTGAAAATCTAGGGCTGTAAGAATGAGTTCTTCAGGTGCAAAGGGCGGCCGTGGAAAAGCCAAGTCGACAAAATCTGTGTCGAGGTCTCAGAAGGCTGGGCTTCAGTTTCCCGTTGGGAGAATCGCAAGGTTTCTCAAGGCAGGGAAATACGCACAACGTGTGGGGGCGGGTGCACCTGTCTATCTTGCTGCTGTTCTTGAGTATCTTGCAGCCGAGGTGTGTTTGAGTTTATTTTGTTCCTTTCTGAAATTTGATCTGCGCTCCACATGATATTGTAGGGTTTTATGGACTTAATATCATGAAAACTACTTAGTAGACGTTTCGAATGGTTCATTGGGCTGATTGTATTTTGGGTTTTCGTTTGAGTTGCTATGTTTAAAGTTGGGATTCAGATGGGTTGTTTGAAATGCTGCACTTTTAGGGTTTGCATTTGTGTTTTTGGTTTTGAAGATAATTTAGATTCTGGGTGTAATGGTGATGATTCTGGATGTTAGGTATGTGGTATTTATTCAGCGTGCGGGTTTTCTTGGGTATTTACGAAATGCTTTTCTTCTAGGGTTTGTTTTGTTTTTGGGGTTTGAAGTTAAACTTGGTTCTGACTGTGCTTGTTTGTCTTTCTGGATGTTTCGTGTGTGGTTTCAGTTTATCACACATGTTTGTTTGGAACGTATCTTAGTGTTTTCTAGATGCCACCCGTCTGGACATCATGACAGTCTGGACATCAAGTGGATGTTCTCAATTTCTCTTTCCGAGGATTTCATTTGTTTTGTTTTGGATTGTTTTTGGTTATCTTTGAAATGTTTGTGTTGTTGGTTTTTGTCTGGATGCTGTGTGTTGGTGTGGAATCTAGATGCGGTGATTTCAAAACGTTTTTTTAGGGTTCCAATTTGGGCGTTCTGGACGATGTTCGTGGACGATTATTGTGTTTAAATATGTATGTCCTAATGGTCTAGGATCTGTTTGATCTGAGCGTGAAGCAGAATTTGCCTCTGGCGGTCTGTAATGGTTTTTTTGGATACGTTGCTGAACTTATGCTTTGTTTGCTGTTTATTGTTCAGTAATGTATCTGAGTGATTTCAAGATGCCACCTTTTAGAAGTTGCTTTCATGAACATCTTTCTGAAATAACATGTGTATGTATTCGCATTGTGGGTTCTAGTTTACATGCTTGTGTATCAGGGCATATTCTACAGTGTGAATATTGGATTTCAAAATGTTGTCTTTTTAAGGTTTACATTTGGTTCTAGGATCGAAAGTTAAAAGTCATTCCTTGTTGCAGGGAATGATGTTTGTGAGTATTTAGTGTAATATTTGAGTGGGTTGACTTTCAGTGCCAGGTTTGGAAGTTCAGTATGTTTCACGGTGCATGAGTTGATGTTTTTTTGTTAGAGTGATATCCCTCTTATTTGGGCACCTTTAACATGCTTAAAATAAAATCCCCTTGGTTTATTGATGCTCATCTGACTTAAGAGTGTCTTGTACTCACTATATTTCCTATTAACAAATCTCACCTGGCTATTTTCTATATCTGATTCGACAAGCCATTTCCTATTTTGTCCCATGGCATTGCTCGAGTACCTTATTTGTACATTCAAAGTTGGAACTCCCAGTGTCGAAGGTAACGAGATTTCCAACTAATGGATTGAAATGAAGGTTGACTGCATGTGCCTGCTGCATTTTCTCTTTTACTACTGAAATATCTGACTGTTTGCGTTTATGTCTATTCATGTAATGCTAGTGTGTCTCGGTTGAAGGAATTTATTTAGGATGTTTCTTTCCTATACTTGAACGCACAGTTTTATAATTTTCTTTTTGGTTCCAAGTATGCTAGACTTTTCACTTGCCTTACTTCATGTCTTCTTTTTAAAGATAATGCTTTTAGTTGTTTATCAGCTCCAATTATTTTATGGTTCAACCAGCTGGATTTATTGTGCTGAGGGTATGATAAATTTATTACTGTCTGCGTTCAGGTCCTGGAGCTCGCTGGAAATGCTGCCCGAGACAACAAAAAGAATCGTATAGTACCCAGGCATATTCAGTTAGCAGTTAGGAACGATGAGGAGTTAAGTAAGCTGCTTGGTACTGTAACAATTGCTAATGGAGGAGTTTTGCCGAACATCCACCAAGTTCTCTTGCCTAAGAAGGCTGGAAAGGATAAGGGAGATGTTGGATCTGCTTCCCAAGAGTTTTGATCTTGTGACTTGCATCATGTTGAAACAAATTATAGAAATCTCTTAGTTTGATCATGCCAAACTATGCATTCATATATGGTTCTGTTTTTGGGATGTTGTGGCCATATTTTGTCAATTTTAACTTGTTGACTCCTTGATGGTCATAGAGACTATTGTCTTGAAATGTATTGAGTATAAAGAGCTTGTTCCATCTTGAACTTTATCAATAGAATTTATTTTACACCTCGCATGTTGTTTATCAGACAATGTCCGTTTTGTGGATTCTTGAGTTTGTTCGATAACACTACGATCTTGCTTTATCCTATTCTGCTAAAATAGGTAAGCAGGGTAAATTTGATTAGAATCTGTACATGTGTTTTGTGAGTAGCTTTTTCATAGCTTTGAAGCATCACTTGACAAGTATTTATGCCATTTTACTCGTCTGATTGACACGTTGTCATGGTTTGAGGGTAGCTTAACATTTCTGAGGTAGAACTTGGTGTTACGCTTTGTGCTCATGCCTTGCGTTGTTAGTTGAAATGTGACTGCTCCTATCTTACACTGCAGTTTTTGCCCATATCTGGAATTTGTGTACAAGGCTGGGGTCCCATGGATAGGGGGCTTACTAAAAAATTTCATTGGGTATGGTTTAGATTTTTTTAGAATAGTTTAAAATTGGTGGTCTAATGTATTTATTAGTAGTGCAACTCAGCTTGAACTTGAAATTTAGCGAAGCTGGTGGTCTCATGAAATACATAGATAAGAATAAATGAATACAAATCACTTTCCTTCCAATTTTTCTTCTGGTGGGAATGTAAAACTCAGTTTAAACTTGAAATTTAGGAAAGTTGGTGGTCTCATGAAATACGATAAGAATAAATAAATAAAAATCATTTTCCCTCCAATTTTTCTTCTGGAGGGAATGTAAAACTCAGCCTACACTTGAAATCTAGGGAAGCTGGTGGTCTCATGAAATATGGAGATGAGAATAAATAAATACAAATCATTTTCCCTCCAAGTTTTCTTTTGGGTGGAATGTAAAACTTCAATCTCAGATTGATAGGTGTTGGGCAAAATTCCTAAGTTGGTGGGACAATTGTTTACCCACTATTTTTACCTGCTTAAACTTGTAGCCCTAAACATTTGAAAATGCAGGTAAGATTCCAATCTTGGCTTCTCCTTGAGAATGAATTCTGAAGCCCCCATGGGATACCAGTGTAGTAGATCTTTTTAAAGTGAAATGTCTTTAACTATATTAAATTTGGGAGGCATTTGAAACAGGCAAGGAAAGAGATTTGAATTTTACTTGTTTGAAGATATTTGATCTTCCGCTGTTAGTCAGCACTTAATTTAATATGCCTTGGTCAATTCATCCATGAATTAGGACATGCAATTTTTAGGTGTCGGAAGCACTTCCGACGCGAGTGATTAAAAACCGTTGGCCATTGTTTCATTCTACCTAATGCTCGTCTCTGTGTCCTCACTTTCGTGCTTACTCTTACCGACTCTGCATTTCTTCTCACCTGGGGCCTGGGAATGGGATGATGCATTCCTCGGGAGTATCTCGCGTGAGAAATGGGGTGAAGAAAGGCATTTTATTGAGAAATGGGTGAAGAAAGGCATTTTATTTCTATACAAATTCTATACGGGTGATCACATTAATTATATCTCTTTATTTAACAAAGAAAGAGCACAGCATGGACAATCCGTACAAAAAATGGTCATGTTTACAATGGGTTAAAATGTATGCTTTGGTCTTTTGCCATAACATGACTTGTAATCTCTGAGCGTTTAGGAGCATTAATTTTAACTCACTCATCTCTTCAACAAATCTTGATTGTTCGTCTATCCTTAAAACTAGCACGTTGTACGTTGGATGGAATCCTGCGTGGCAAGTTACCATAGCATTGAAATGTAGTTTTTGCGTAAACGCTTCTGCTTTCAGGTATTCTTTGTCGTCTGTATAGGATTTTGGGCGATGCATTCAAAAGTTGTTTCTTGCCAAATGCTGCATCTTCCAAATGACCTCAAATTGAATCAGAAGCAGTGTTCCATGGGGTTTTGGGAATGGGGACGAGGGCATGGTAGGGGACGTGTTATGGGGATGCAGGGATGGAGGGTCTAAGTTTGGGGGTGGCAGAAGGATGGCGGTGGGGGGTGGCAAGGTGCTGAAATACATATAGTACTTGAAAAAATAGTCATGAAAAGATGTATAAGATTTATACATCTTGGAGACAACTAGGAGTCTCCTAGATGTCTTGAGGACACCCCAGCGTCCTCAAAGTCCTAGTGGCATCTTGGAGACAGCGACATTGGTGGTGGGTTGGTGGGGGGATATCTCCCCAAGTCTTCGAGATGTCCCTGTCTAGGAAATGAGGGTTTTTTGGGGGAGGGTGGCGAGAGGGGCGGAGTGTCTCCGTGGAACGCTGAGATTTAGAAATTTAGCAAAAATGCCTTCCATCTCAATAAAAGAGAATTTTTGAAGAGAAAGTAAAGACCCACTAGCCATTAGGAAGAAGCACGAGTCCGTTTGACCACACTTTTTGGCGAGTTGATATAGATGCTAAAGCATTTGTACAATTTTCATTACAGGTCCATTGTTGCATTATTTAACACTAATTACTTGTGCTTGAACTCCTATGTTCATAAAATAATTTAGTAATGATCCATTGCCTATTAAGGAGCACCAATACACTCAACTCCACACTCAACTCAGTCGAACCTCTCGTTAGTGGTGGGAGGAGGTGCTGTGATGTTAGGTGAAGGTTTTTCACAAAAAGAAGAGGGATTGGAGACTTGGATGCTTATTGACAATTGAGGGTTTGTATTTCTTTTGAGTATGTGAATCCGAGTTTGGATTTGTTGGCTTTGAGAAGTTCCAATAGCGTGGAAACTTGTGCATTTTCATTTTCTACAAATTTAGGGATTGTTTTCAATTTTCTGTTTTATTTTATTATTAATTTAATATTTTACTAAAATTGCAAAATAGAAGTAAAACTAATAGTTAATCTATGCTTGGTCAACTTTAAAAGAAGGAAAGGGTTTTAAAATGAGTAGCAGTTAGGAGTGAAGCAAGGATAGTGAAATGAAATACAAAGTGGGCAATGTGCTAAAGATTAGTGATTAGTTAGCTAGTTAGTTCTCAATCAATTTTTGTTCATATATGTTAGTGGTTAGGATTGATGTAATATATTTTGACAAAGTTATCTATGTATGAAACTCCCTCAATTGGAATTGTCGTGGTTGATGATTTAACTTATTTTGATAAAGTTATTTAAGACCACAAAAGAGAATGGGACATATTCATACAACCACGAGGTCAATTCTTGTACAATGGAAAGTAAAGGGAATTTGAGAGGATTAAAAAATAAAATGAGAAGGGATAACTATTAAAAGGAGTGTGCCATCCATTTGATGGTTTGCATGTGAGATATCAAATTGATGGCCAAGAAGATGCATGAGTAGGTGGTTAGGAACTTGACCATTATATTTTGAAGCCTCTTTTAATTGCATGTGCCATTATAACATTTTAGTGACAAGAACCTATAGAATTTGGTAGGAGAAGAAATCTTGATGCCCATTAAGGAGTGGTTGATGGTCGCTACAATAATGGGTGGTTGGAGTGGTGGAGGAATGTGTTGGATGTGGGTTGAAAGCAACTATCTTAATTTGATACAATCTAACTCGGAGGGTCAAATAAATGTGGTGAGAATCAAGGTTTGCTTAAGTTTTATATGGGAGATGTTGAGAAGAATTAGGTTGTTGGGTTGTTCTACATCAATGGTGGTTGCAATCAAAAGGGTGCTAGTGTGGTAGGAACAACAAAAAGTCATGAGATAAAAATGACAAAAGAGATTGGGGTCCTTAATTGTGTTAGGATGGGTAAATGTATAAGAGGGCAATGTATTGTGAATAGCATTATTGGATGTTGACCTTAAATCCACAATTGATGCAATATGAATGGTGCCAATGTGGCGAAGGAGAGAACCTTTATAATAGGAGAAGGATCCAATGGAGTGGGAACTTATAGTGACCACAATATTATGAAAGAAATTGTTTGTTGTTGGATTTGAAGATGAATAACTTGTGAGGAATCTTTTTTATTTTTTATTTATATATTGAACAAAGCTAGAGTACAAAGAATGACAGCTACCAACAAAGATTGTTCTAGCCAATTAGAGAAAAGCTACAAGACCCATATAAAAAGGTTCACAACATGAAATCTTTTAGATTGTTGGATTTGATGATGAATGCTTTTCATAAGAACTTGCTAATAACTTAGTTGAAGCAATTAAAAGGGGTTAGTGAGAAAAACTTAGGAATTGGAAATTAAAGAAAGTGTCATTGATACCATGTTACTTGCAACTTGACCACAAAGTTGAGCAAATTGTTGGTACAATTTTAAACTTGAAGAAAAGGACCCCACAAATTATTGAGGACACCCTAAGGCTCAAAGAATTATCAATTGAAGGTAATCAAAGGAATCTATTTGTAGAAGCATGGATTACTCAAACAAAAGAATTGGTAGGTGTCATTCAAAGAAAAAGGGAGTGTGCAAAACACTATATATCTCTAGTGGCTCACAAAGACATCTCGCTTGAAAGATAGAGATCCCAAAATCATTATCCATTAAGGTAGGAGACACACCCTTTAAAAACACTATAACACAACTTTATTTTTTCTTCCTAAATGGATAGTTAAAAAAATAAGTAAAAAGTGTAGACCTTGTCTATGAATTTATTTGTAGTACCTTTGACATTGAATTATCTTTTCAAGTAAAATAAAGCTTTCGTTGATTTGGAACTATGTTGAG
>VDFB02260558.1:153159-199697 GCA_007258455.2 Sequoia sempervirens | reverse complement strand
CCCCTCAAATTATCAACATTTACTTCATCTGGATTCAACCGCCTAGCAAATATGGCCTCAAAAGTATTCTGAACTCCATCAATGATATTGGCCATCGCCTTCCGTACCCTGGTTGAATCTGCCTGTGCTGCATCGAAGAAACCACGTCCTGTGATTGCTGAAGAATACCATCTAGAGAAATCATACCTGTCATTCTCCTGAATGACCCCTCCATCAATCAACAACCGCAAAGGAACATGCCTCAATGCCTCAAAGACGCTGAATAACTTTGCTCTGATAAATAGAAGCATCTCCCCAAGCCTGATCAACTGCCTCCATCCGTGCCAAAATACTGGAAGCCTGCTGAAAAGCAAAAGCAAGGTCCTCCATGAACTTTTCTGTCTTAGCACGAACTCTTGTGACCCACTTATCTGCTTCCTGTGCCATCTTCCCTAACTCCAACAAGCCACTGATTGACTCTCTAGGTATCTCTGCTGGAGGCTCTATCACTGGAATCTCCTGCCCACGAGAACGAGACAACTGCTGCACATATCCAATTAGAGCCTTATGCTCTTGTTTCAACTTCTTGTACTTTCCTTCTTGAATAATCTGTCCTTGAGGGCAAGATAGGAGTTATCACACTCCTCTACAATCTGTGCACCAGTGGGGCGTCCCAAGTCCAAAGTTGTGACCACATAATTCTCTGGCACTGCTTCATCTCGGTCACAATCTACCTGTGGCACGGCAATGTGAAGGGTTCGAGAGCCATCCTCATCAGTTGATATCTTCGAAAACTTTCGTGCTCTCTTCTTCTGTGGAGGTGCACTAATCCTGTTTAAGAACTCCATTTCAACTGCTGGATCAATCTCCTTGCTGGGGCTTCTTCTCATCCTATCCCTGAGCCAATCAAGTACTGTATACTGAATATCAAAGGGTTGCTGTTCCTGTGCCTCTACTTCTCGAACCTGTTCAACCTCTATATCATTCTGGCGAGGCTCATCGTCCTCAAGTGGCTGAGTGTCTCCTGAAACTAATCATCATCATCCTCCAAAGCCGCCTCTAACTCTTGCTGAAACTGAGGGTCAGTAGTCCCCTCATCATCCTGCTGATCAACCCTACTAGGTGCGTTGACACTCTGGCCAACCGATTCTCTCCGTGGTGGCTGATTATTATCCTGTACCACTTGCGCCTGATTCAATGCATTCCTCTGATCAGCAAATAAAGAAACCTCCTGTATACTTGGAGAACGTGTCTCCAATGGCGTGGGTGACTGAACTACAACTCGTGGAGGCTCTGGCCAAATAGGCTCCTACTGAACTGGCTCTTTCCTTTTGGACTCTGGACCTCGTGTGATCTGTTTCTTCTTGCCGGTGGTAGGTGTCCTGTGATCTCCCATTAAGTTGTAAGTCAAAGCAATTGACCTACTCTTCAATTTGCTCACCCGCCTGTCAACCCATGCTCTAGTGAATGTCAAGACCGGAATAGAAAGTGTGTCCAAGTCAGCCACCTCTGGTTCTAACCAATCTGGGAGCGGAAGCGGAGTATCTCTCACTGCTGCATAATCAGGATGAACAACGTCCATATCCTCATTGACTTGGTCTGGAACCGGAACAACTTCACAATCCCTGATCAGAGTAATTGGCAACCGAGAGAACATTCTTTTCCTGACTTCAATCTCGTCTGATGCATCAGTCCAATAGTCCTCAATATTTGCCTTGTGTTTAAACTCCTCTGACAGTACCCATTTGATATTATTATGCGGATCATAGTGCTGTCGGCTGGTGTGATATGAAAAGTGATAAAATTGAAGCTCACTCTCGGCTTCTCTGGCTGCCTGTAATGAAGGACACACTTCATCCGAGTTGCCCATGACAATTGGGAAGTCAATACCTCCCTTCTTTTGAATTTTATCGCAGGCAACCAATTGCCTAGATATCTCTAGCATTCAAATTCTATCGGTTGGGTACTTAGGAAACCTATATGGGTACGATGAAAAACCTTGCAGCCTAATGTAAGAAAACTTCGGAAACTGTATAAACCAGCACCCATACCTTTCAATTAATTCTTGGGCCTCTCTCGAGATTCTGTGATGCATCCTCTCCTGAAGCAATCCCGTGATGTGCATGGTGAAGGCGTCATTGACACGCTTGTAATGAGTGGTACTAGCCAGGTGCAACTGTGGACAAGCCTCATGAATTTTGAATTGGTGAGAGCCACAACCAACAGGTTCCTTGTACGAAATCCCTCTGTACTTCGTCATACGAGCCAGCATGTAGATGATGTAAGAGCTCATATAGAACGTCTTCGTTCTTCTTAGTCTCAGGAGCTGCTCGTGCAAATTGTCACTGATCATCATAGCCCAGTTGACGTAGTCTTTCCCTTCCAGCACGAGGTTGATGTAATAAAACATCCATGGCTCGAAAATAAATGACTGTGGACAACCACCAACTCTGCTCAGCATCATAATGAGGTCACAATATTCCTGTTTCAAGTCATCTGCAATAATTTGTTTCGGCAGCTTTGTACGAGAAGGCTTAGGATTACTCATCCAGTGAGTGTTGATTGTCTCCATGCATCTCTCGAATGCGGAAGCGTACATTTGCTTAGCTCGTTCTCTGGACTTGTAAACCATATTCCTGTGCACCGAAATCCCGAAAGCTTCACCAATGGCTGAAGGAGTGAGATTAGCGAGCACTTGTCCATCTGGTGACATGATTGACCTGTGGTCCTTCTCATAATAGTTGGCGCACTCCATCATCAGCTCCGAACACTAAATGGCTGGTGGGAAACCAACAGCTGCATATAATCCGCTTCGAACAATATTGTGCGAAGTGGTCGAAGGTCGATGACTACCAATCCCCAGCATTCTGTTCTTGAAAGTCTCTAGGTTAACGGAGCCCAAGTTGGTATCTGTCAGCTTGCCCAACTTCGAAATGAACTTTGACTCTGGCATAAATGTCTTGTTCAGCTTCTTTATAACCGCCTGCCTGGATGCACCATTGTTGTCCTTGCTAGTCGCCCTTGCCTCAGCCATCTCAACACAACAAACATTCATCAGCAAATTAATTTATAAAATAAATAAGACATTGTGTAGGGGCTGCAGTCGACTTCAAGAAGTTGCAATGTTATTTCTTGCTTGCAAACCTCAACTTCCTTCTTCACAAGCTTCCGAACTTCAATCACTTAGAAACAAATTTCCAAGCAAGCTTCAACGACTTCACTACTTTCAGCAACTTCAATCAGCAACTTGAACTTTGGTAAATTCGTACTGTTTCAAATGAGCAAGTTCGCACTTTTTAAACTCTCAGCAATATCCTCTTCAAATCGAAATTCCTTCACTAGCACTGGCAACTTCAAACCTCAGCAACAAATCAAGCTCCAGCAATTAGCAAGTGCGCCCCTCTAGAAGTTTCAGCCTTCAGCAACAAGTTCGAACTCCAGCAAACTCCTCTCTGAAATTCGAATCTCTTCACTTCAGATTTTGGAACTCCACAACCAACTCAAGTCGTCCTTCTTAGCAACTCACAAATTTTAGACCTCAGCAAACTCTCCAGTCCTCAGCAAAATTTCGAACTTCTCAAGCTTCAGCAACACTTAGCAACAATCTTCAGAGCAAATTCGTACTTCTCCAGATGTGAAAAACAAGTGAGAAACTTCTCAATTTTATAGTCAAAAATCAAATTCTAGAAGGAGCCAATTATAGCCAGTACATTAAATTTCCACTACTCCACTTCAAGAATTCGAATTTTCCCTCTCTGGTATTTCTGACACTTGTCTCTCGACGTCAGGAATCTTATTCTTCTAGAAGCTCAACTTTGACTGGCATCTTTTAATTTCGAAAAATTTAATTTAAATTCATCCTTTTAATTCACCAGTCGGAGCTCTGTCACTTGAATTCGAATTTTACTTCTCTTCAGCTCTGGAAAATTCATTTGTGAAGAACTGGATTAAAATCATCTAGGCAACTCATTTCGAATTCATCGTTTGAATCATTTTCCTTTCAAAAGTCGTTTTATTCAAATTTGCCTTAGAAGATTTTAAAAATTTCCTTAGGAAATTTCACAATTTGAGCACTGATTAAATTCTTCAACCAAAAAGTGTTGGCGAAGTGCCGAAGTCATAGAAATCCATCTATCATCACAAATGTTCAGTACCCAGAAGAAAATTTTCTCCAGAACGCGTCAAATCCATCGGTATCCAACGAACGGGTTCGTTTAAACTTTTAAATTTTTAAACCTTAGAAAAATATTATTCCATCAATTTAAATCCGTTCATCTTTGTGAACATCTTGTTGCTCTGACTTGAGAAATTTGAATCACCTTGCATTGTCATCATCTTCTGACTTCACCACTGGAAGACCTGCTTATGCTTCAAGAAGAAATTTCATCACCTTGAGTTCTAGGCGTATTTTTCTAAGGGAGAAAATACTATGCCTTAGAAAAATTTTAAATCATCTTGAAGATTTTGCCTTAGAGAAATTTTGCCTTGGAATTTTTATTCAATCTTCCTGTGGTGAGAAAATTCATCAACTCCTTTTAGAAAATATTTCATGAGGGCGCTTAGCATATTTTATCCTCCAACATCTTCAATGCCTTAGGAAAAATTAGTTCATTATCTTGCAATTCCAACGCCTAGCAATTTTGTTCTTACCACCTTGCGTTTTATTTGACACTTGAAAAACATTTTCACTTGAAGCCCCAACGCCTTAGGAAAAAATTTCATCACAACATCTTATATTTCATTTCACCACCCTAGGCGCATAGCACACTTGAAGAAAATTAAAATCACGCCTAGCACTTTGCTTCCACTTCACACGCCTTGGAGTATTTTCTAACACATTTCACTTTGGGCGCATATAGGACTTGAGGAAGAATATTCAACTTCACCACGCCTTGGGAAATATTTTCAACACCTTTAACACATATCACCTTGGGAGCATTTAACACTTGAAGAGGGATAACAACCACGCCTAGCATTCACCTTGCTTTGACCACGCCTTGGAGTGTTTTACTCACCTTTTACCTCATTTACCACCCTTCATTCACTTTTACAACTTCAACTTGGGCGCATTTAGGCATGCAAGGAGGATGACCCTTCAACTTCTTGTTTTTTGTCTTGACATGGCTTGTTTTGGGCGCATTTAGGCATATGTGGTGGACGAAACATGTTACCACGTCCTTTTGTGACCTTTCACCTCCCGTTTTTGTCTTCGCATGCATGCTTTTGGGCGCATTTTGCATAGGGAGAGGGATGAAAAACGTTGACCACTTTGACTTCTCCTCTTTTTGGGCGCATTTTGCCATGCCTGAAGGATGGGCGCATTTTGGCATAGCTAGTGGATGAAAATTGTTGACTTTCTTTGACCTTTTGCATTTGGGGCGCATTTTAGCCTTGATGAAGGATGGGCGCATTTTACCCCTTGAGCAGGATGAAATTCTGCCTTAGAATATTTTCATGCTTTCTCCAGTTTCCCTTGGGCGCATTTTGGCTAGGCAGGAGGATAAGAAATGTTGACTTTCTTTGACTTTCCTGAACTTTGGCGCATTTTACCTGGTGAGCAGGACGAGCTTTCACACTTAGAAATTTTTATCACGTCTTCATCAACTTGGGCGCATTTTGCCATGGCTGCAGGATGAAGTTCCAGACTTAGTCACTTTTTTCTCGTTTTCGCCAGTCTATCCATGCCCTGCTATTTATAGTAAGCCCCCTGATTTTTGCATCTTTGAAGCTCAGAATGATTTGAAATTTCAAACACTGCATCCTCACGACCTTGTTACCTTGTTGACATTGCTATTTTTAGTTGGCCTGCTATTTTTAGCCCATTTTTGAAGGTGATTTACTATAAATAGTAACTGCTTGCTTTTGATATCTCCACAGCTCCGATTAACTTGAAATTTGAATGAGGCGCTCCTCACCACGTGACTTTACTGCTGGCATCGGCGCATGCAACTGATTTGCTAGTTTTAGCCTGTTTCCAAAACGACTTACTATAAATAGTAAGTGCTCCGTTTGACTTCAAATTTTACCAGCAGATAGCCTGAAGGATGCTGATTGTGGTGGTTTACACCGGTTTTTTAAAATTCTGACTTTTTACCCTTTTTTTCAGGCCCCGAAGTTGGAAACCCTAATTTGCCCTGCATGCATATCAAATGATCTCTGTTTGTCCTCGTTTCTGTTGCGTTGCAATCAGCTCGTGATTCTGAAGTCTTTGGAAGCGGGACACACTGCTAAAATAGTAAGTTCCTATAAGTGGTTATCTCCTTTTGCATGTCACATCACTGAAGCTCTTGAAAAACCCATCTATGCATAACCCGACATGCAAACCCTAAAATAGCCTCACGAAGGCGAACTCGAGTTATCGTCTTTGTTGCATTTTCGCGAGAAGGTCTCGAAAAACCAAAGGAATATGCGACATGCAAAAAAACTTCTGCTAAGCCCTAAATTTGTCGGAAGCTGGTGCTAAAAATAGAAAGTTGTCTGTTTTGCTCAAATTTTGCACGTGAGCAACTGATGTGCTCGGATGCGATGTATTTGTCGGAATCTCAAAAATGCTGCCAGTTACTGTAATTGCACACTTACTAAAAATAGTAAGTACTCGAATTTGATGAAATTTAGGCACTGAACAACAACAATGTTAAGCTCTGTTTTCAATTTACTCCGCCGTTCGACCTCAAACGACGGGAAAGATGAAACCCTAATTTTCGGACTTGGTCAATTTTGCGCTTAAGCTCAGAGGCGGACACGGTCCCCGGAAAGGCAGACACTAGAAAAGAGAGAGAGAGAGAGAGAGAGAGAGAGAGAGACCCAAGCCAAAAGACTAGAATGGAGCAAAAATTAGGGGGGGTCCCCATTTTGAATGGGGCGATGTGTGAAAAGGTCACAACATGTACCATACCTTCTAAATCCTCAGGTCACGTAACAATGGTTTAGAGATCAAGTGACAATGTAAGACCTAGATTTACAACAGAATTTATATTTCAAAAAAATTTCAATAATATTTCTTCATACAGAGTAAGAATTGATATATTGTGTGCTTCGAGCTTACACAGTCCTAGAAAATATTTCTAGGTGCAACTCTAACCTTAAAATTAGTCTATATTATTCACTCTGAAACCCTCGGGTCACATGGCAGGGCAGAGCTAATTGTACAACAGAAATTACAATTTGCTAAATTTTCAGCAATATTTCTTCGTGCAAATAAGAAATGAAATATTGCAACAAAAATTCTTTAACAAGTTGTAAGTTGTAACTGTAACCTTATAATTAATCTATCTAATGCACCAGAACTTCTAAATCCTCAGCCCACATGACAGTGGAGACCTTAATTTAACAACACAATTATAATTCATCAATTTTTCAGTAAAAATTATTCATAGTAAGTAAGATATTGATAGATTGCATGCTTCAAGTTTCAGTGGTCCACTAAAATTGCAGAAAAAATATTTCTACATAGCATGAATGTAACCTTAAATTAATCTATTTAATATGCCAGACCTTCCATCCTAAGGTCACATGACAGCAGAGAACCAAAACTTACAGCAGAAATTTTGTTTTTGAAGTTTGAAGTTTGAACATTGTTGACTGTAATTATGAATCATCATTATGAAATTCAAATTATGCAACAGCTAGTTCTTGTTCCAATGTCTATTAAGTATATTTTCATTTTGATTTTTAATGTTCACTAGTTCAATGAAATCATTGCAATGTGTTGAAACTTTAAACTTTACTTATTCCTTAGGCTTCTACAGTTATACATCTTTTTATAACTATTTTTTCAAGTACTATATGTATTTCAGCACCGCTGCACCCCACCCTGCAGTCCCCCCACTGTCACCCTGCCGCCCCCAAACTTAGACCCCCCGTCCCCTGCTGTCCCCCTGTCCCCGTCCCCGAAACTCTGTGGAACATTGATTCAAACTGAATTACCAATATTGGAGGACAGATAATGGGTGTTTGAGCTGAACAGCATTTGGGACATGTGGACAAAGAACTTATGTTCTGGATAAATCAAGAATCTTATTGAATGGAAGAATTTTCCCAAAGACGATGCTTCATGGGTGAACCAGTCTTTTGTAAATCAGTATCCCCACTTATTAATACAAAACATTTTTTTCAAGTCTGGCAGAGATGTATATGCTTTGCTGTATAAACAGGAGGGACATTATATCTAATTGTTCATTTAAATATTTAATAGAATATAATATTTAAACAACTTGTCTTTGGATCACTCCACCTTTCTTTGTGTTGCTTTACCATTAAAGAATTTCCAGTGACTCCTTGGCCTCTATTTGGTGGCATTCCATAAATCAGGCCCTTATATATATTATTAGAAAGCTTTTTGACCAGTTTGTTTGCCACAATCAGTTTCTTTGTGTAAGATTGAATTCTTCTAACAAAGATCAAGTGCTTCCCTTTAATCAATTTTCTTTCCAATGAATCAATGTTGAAGCCTTAATTCTCTAAGAGCATGTTCATCAAAAGTTTCCTGAGTAGCACCTACTTTCAAATTCAACCAATAACAAAAATCAGCCTGGACCATCGTAACTTAAAATTTCATCAGCTTCTTATTACTGCCCAAACTTTTGATTGTTTTATGTAGTGCTCATAGGTATTGATGCCAAAGAAATTGAGTGTTGGCTTTGCATTTGTGGCAGTAAGGTTTTGAGATCCCACTAGATTGGCACACACTGTTTTAATGAAAAAGTATTATGATAAAATGGGTTCATGTTTATGTTGAAGAATTATGTGCTTCATCATCTGGTGTTTTCATTTCTTATAACTGAAACCCCATGGACTCCTTGGTGAGAATTACTATTTAAATCATCATTCCCAATTTTAAATTTCAATTTTTACATCTCTAGAATGTGTCAGAAATTTGAGCCATAGATCTTGGATCTCCCATAGATGTCGTGATTATGATGCATTGGCTCTTATTTGAGACCATCTTAGGTATTACTACTTGCATATATCAGTAACAACATTTTTCTTCTAGATCTGACCAAGTATTAGCATCCACACTGTACTCCCAGTGTTTATATTGTATGATAATCATTAAATTTGACTCTTGTTTCTGTTGAAAGAAGTCTTGGTTGAATCTATGAAATTTCTTTTGCAATGCTCTTTCCAATGCCCTCTACATGCTGTTTCTGCCCCCCTCTTGAGGTTAGAAAAGTGCTCTTTCCAATTCTCTCTATGTGCTGTTTCTGTCCACTCATCGGGGTACAAAAGTGCTCTGATACCACCTTTAACCAAATCTGCAAACTGGTTGGAAATGTGTTGTTATGCAGAAAACTACCACTTGGATTTGAAAAAATCTGAAATGTAGACAACAAAATCCAAAAACATATTGTAATATTGTAGTCTCTGCTGAGATAACCATCTAATTCGTCTGTTTTTTTGCTTTTTGATTGAGTTTGATATCTGAACAAATATCTGAACTTGCTTTTAAATAAGATTAAAGGAAACTTTTATGAGGTGGTGTGAATGCAAAGTCCGGTTAAGTAACTCCCAAGGGTGGTACAGTCTCCATACACTATCCACACACAACTGTGATACAACCATTCAATGGCTTTAAAGAAATTCCTTTTCCTTTTAAGACTTAGCAATCTTCTTAGAACTTACACTTTAATGTAGGATGGTAGGTCATTGTAATCATCATGGAGAAATTCTTTCAAATTCCTTATGACACTTAAGAGCTTTGTAATTCCCTCATTGATTCTTTGTGATTCTCTATGATGCTATTTAGTTTTTGTAACTCTCTGCAACACCTAAGAAACTTTATAACTCTTTCATTTAGTATTTGTATGGAACTCCCTATGATAGATCGCTAATAACCCCTCCATTATAACCTCTAAGAAGAGATTCTGTAGACAGATGAATGGCCTTGTTCTACGAGTCACAAATTTGAATACGCATTTTAATACACAAATAAACAATTTACTTTTTAAGTAATCACCCCTAGAACAAGTTAGGATCATCACTTTCCTGCTGTAATTTGAATTTGTGTTTGTGCCTTTGTTCCCTTTCTGAAATATGACTTCATGGCTCATGCACATCTAATTGAGACACTTGTGGAAAAAGCCGTGTGTTTTTAGTTTGCATAAACATTTTGGATCATACTGCGGTTGGACATCAGGATGAGGGAAAAAGAAAGATCATGGTGACCAATCATGGAATACGATCCAAAATGTTGATGCAAACTAAACTCTCATAGTTTTTTCTGGAAGTGTCTCAATTATTTTTGTGGACTGTGAAAACCTGATGAATTTAATTCATGTATATCTGTCATTTATAGCAGTTCAACATCTTGTTGGTACACATTCATTGAGTTCAGTTTTGTAATTCTAAAACAAAACTTTTATCATATAGCATAATAGCACTGTTTACCTTCTGCTCCCAGACACACAGAAAGAAAGGACTGACATTGTTTAATCTACAGTAAAATTTCGAGCTTCACGCCTAAGGCTATGGAAGCATACAAATTATTCAGCAGTGCGATGTGAGCAGAGCACTGAGGAGGGAAACAACTTAAGTATATGGTTGGGTCGTGTTGCAATGCTTAGTTTTGCAGCAGCTATTACAGTGGAGATAACTACTGGAAAGGGCCTTTTACAGGTGGGTGTTATGCAATTGCTTTAACAGCCGTTTTTTCACCTTGTCTTCTTATGTGAAGGTTGACATTCCATGGGAGGCTATTCATGCTGCATATTTGATTCTAAGGAAAATTTAAAATTGATACATAAAAGTCACTAGAAAAATTCAATTGCTTATCAGTTTGCAACTTTTATATGCAATACCTTGTTTATTTTCAATTGCATTCTTTTCTCTCCATGGGGAATGATGCTAAAATCCTGCATTGAATAGAATCGGAAGCATTTATGGGATTGCTGACTTCTAGCCCCTAGCAACTCTAGGCGATTTTCTATTCTGCAATGAGTTTGTGATGTTCTTTATGAAACATGGAACCAGTGTAAATGTGAGATTTTAGTACTTTCTTTTTGAAACTAATAAGCATTCTAAAATCACTGCTAACTGACCCGTGGCTGTCTCTTGCAGTTCTTAGTTGTTGATTGTACATGCATTTTTCTACCATTATGAATTACTTGTAGGTAGTTACTAAAATATTCATTATTGGGCTTACAAGCCATGTGCATGGACCATAGGAGTAAGATAATGAGAACAAATCATAGGTAGAACCATATTTGTGCATGCAGCTTTGCATACCTGCACTTCTTCGAGGATGTCGAAGGGTATTATATATTGAAAAATGGAATAAAATTAAAAATACAAAATTTATAGCTTTTCATTTGTGTAATAAGCATCATTAAGCTTCTAAAGATCTACATTTTAAACATGACATCCACAAAATTGAACATTGAACTAGTGAAATGAGAACTGAGTTTGACAATGTCAAATACGTATATGAAATTTCATATATCTATGCAGAGTTTTGAGTAATCTTCAACTTTTTTAGATCACAATTTTCTGTGACTCAAGGAGCCATGAAGTTAGGGAAGAACCCGATTTATTATGCTCGCATCAAGCATATTGAGGTTCATGATCACTGCATTCGACAATTGTTTGATATTGATGGTAATTTTTTCTATCACCGCACTTCTCAGGAATTATCAGTTGATCTAATTGTTAAACTTCTTGGTGCTATTCTCTTTGTTGAATATGGGGATAAAATTGGAGTTGTCACTGGTTTAGTCATCAATACAGTATTAGATATAATATAATGTTAAGACATAATGTTATAATACACTTTGTACATAGGCATTTATAGCTTTTGTCAATGACAAAATAACACCATATTAGTTGTGTCAAAAAGTTAAGTTACAACCACCTTGTAACTTCGCCATTCAATAACCAATAGAAGCCACACTTGTTGAAGTGTGTGCGATCAAATTCTCTCAAACTCCGTGCATTCATTCTTCTAATGATTTCCTTAAACCAGGGGGATCCGTACGGCATCAGTGGTATCAGGAAATTCCGTACGGCTTTGGCACTGCAAAAGGATCCGTACGGCATCAGCATTACAGGGGGATTCGTACAGACTCAGGGTTTCACAGCCGTACGGCCATTCATCCAAGCCGTACGGCCTTGGCAGATCATCTGGCAGTTCGGCAGTCTCCCTCGGCCATTCGGCAATTTTTGGCAGTTCGGCAGCCTTCGTCAGCAGTTCGGCAGTTTCTGGCACTTCGGCAGTTCTCACCGACGGTTCAGCAGTTTCTGGCACTTCGGCAGTTTTCACCGACAGTTCGGCAGTTTTTGGTACTTCGGCAGTTTTCACCGGCAGTTCGGCAGTTTTCATAGTTTCCGCAGTCTCGAGGGTTATAAAATCGGCTGGAATCGCCGAACTGACAGGAAGATGGACAAGGGCAAGAAGGCGATACAATATCAGCCAAAGGTAGCCTCGACTGCGAAGAGAAAAAAGATGGATGCCGATGCCGACACGATGACATGGGAGAATCTGACCGGCAACGAGTGCAAGCAATGGTGGCGAAGCACTCCGGACGACCACTCTCTGAAGGTCGCGCTTCGACACGCTCGGGTGGACAAGGCTGTGCTCGTGCCCTTTTTTGGTTCTCGGGAGTTCGAGCCTTGGCTGAAGGCGATGGTGGAGAACTACTGCAGGCATACGCACAAGTCCGTCATCGATTACAGAGGTTGCCCAGTGACAGTTTCATTCTGGCCTCAGGACTTTGAGAGGGTGTTTGGCGTCCCAGCTTCGGGAATAGGGGTTAATAAGCCCAAGAAAATGACGCAGGAACACAAAGAACTGCTGGTCAAGCAAGTGTGCCGAAGCGACTTGTCAGCCGAAGAACAGCGTACCATATGGAATACTGGCAATCGAGGCCTCCGGAAGAATCACCTAGCAACGGCAGAGTGGAAATGTTTGTTGGACCTGATGAAGTGCCGACTCACAGGGGCTAGCCGAGCATCGGACATCGCCTTATGGCAAGTGGATTTCATGGTCGGACTCCGGGTTGGCCGAGTATACAACTGGGCGAGGCTACTCACGGAGCGGATAAGGGATTTTCTGGCGCAGAGGCATAAGGCCTTCTATATGACTCAGCACGCCATAGCTCTCTTTTTGGATGCCGTGCACACACAGGTGCCCGAGGGCAATTGGGGTCGGTTGCGGCCACTCACTCACCTGGACCCGGGATGGCCTACCGTATTCTACTGGTCGGAGTTGGAAGCAAAGCAAGCCGGCGAGGGCACAGCCTCGGGGAAAAAGAGGAAACGGAAGGAGGCATCGGTGGAAGAGGAAACATCGGAGGAGGAGGCCTCAGAGGAGAGCGATGCATCGGACAGAGAGGAACCTATCGACTTATCTTCCTCGCCATCGGAGTCGAGTCCACCGGCGGATGAGGAAGTATCTGTTGCCATCGGGGGTCAGGAGGCAGGCCAGATTGACATACCAGTATTGCAGCCGGCAGGATTCACTCTTCCGACACCGCCAGCCAGCCAGAGCACACACTCGGTTATGTTCACCCTCCCCGTTGCATCAGTTGGAGCCGGACGGATGTTGAGGGTAGCTGCTTCACTGCCGGGAGCATCGCCAGGGTGGGCACCTCTCGCCACCACATCACAGGGGGCAGTTACCATATCAGCAGCAGGTTCCACTGCCTCGGTGGTGGAGATATTGCCGGCAGTTTGCTCTCTTACACCACCGTCAGCATCGGCAGCCACAGGAGTGGCAACCTCGGCAGGAGTTAGGGGAATGACTGAGGCCACGGAGGAGACGACTCCAACCCCAGGAGCACCCGGGGTAGCACAGATTGACAGTTGGCTGGGGTCGGTGGGCCTCACTCTCGACGTGGACGAGCAGCCAGCCGAGCAGCCAGACGAGCAGGAGAAGAGTCCCTCGGAGGGACAAGGGGATAAGGAGGGGCCGATCATTCACACCCAGCAGAGTGAGACGGCCAGGATCGGCGAAGACACACTTGCACTTCCGGAGGCGAGCATAGCCGAGGCACCAGAGACAGCCATTCAGGAGCCAGCCATTCAGGAGCCTCAGCCGGCAGACGGGGAACAGCCCCAGGAGGAGACGGAACATTGCATACCTTCGGATGACGAGGAGGACGGGGAGGGCGCCTCCACAGAGGGCTTCGTCGTGGAAATGTCTCAGCCAGACCCGTCGGATCCGGTAGGCAGGTAGGCACAGTACAGAGATATGTGGAGGAGCTCGAGCACATGGGCAGACTGATGATCCGAGTGGGACAGGTATCCAGGGACCTGAGGATTGGCCGATCACCTCTAGTAGGCCAGGAGGTTCACCGAATTCGGGGATTTGTGCAGATGGGGTGTGAGGCGGAGTTTGCTAGGATATTTGGCGAGGGGTGGCCAGCAGGAGAAACTCCTGCCATGATGAGAGCTTGGCGAGGTCGGCCACCGAGGCTAGTAGGACGGGATGCAGGCGTCCTAGAGAGTTTATACTATATCGAGCTAGCCTTCCGGGATGTGTTCCTTCTGATGAAGCGCCAAAGATTTTCCACCGAGGTTGCAGTATCTCGCCGAGTGGATGCCTATAGACTTCTTCAGCGGGTCAAGGATGAGTCGGCTGCGACCATCAGGAGCATTCAGGATAACTTGACTGAGCAATCTCAGCTCGCCAGTGACAGGGGAGCCCGATTGGAGATCTTGGAGCCTCGGGTGACAGCCTTGGAGGAGGAGGCACAGCAGAAAGAGGCAGCCTGGCAGCAGCGAATGAAAGCATTGGAGGACCAGTTAGCTGCCAAAGAGGTAGAGTTGGCGGCCAAGAATGCCGAGGCAGAGCAGGCAAAGAGCCAACTGATGGAGGCAGCCCGGATGGTGAAGGCGGCGAGGGAGAGGGAGATCCTGGCAGATCGGCAGCTTCGTACACGCACGGAGGAGCTCAGGCGCCTGAGAGCAGAGCATTCTTCCACCACTCCGATGTCATCGGTGCATCCAGGGACGCACTCCCTTCCCCCTACCTCTCAGTAATCTTATCATGTTGTATCTGTCGTCTGGAAGACGACTTTCTTTTTGGGGGGGATGATGTTAGTCGGATATTTTACTTGTTGTCGTTTGCTTGTTGTCGGCCGTAGTTGGCCTCGGCCGTAGTTGGCCTCGGTCATACTCGGCAGTTGTCAAATAAAACAATAGTTAGTGAAGAATAATAATGTCATGTAATGTCATGTACTCTCGGCAAAACATGTTTAGATTAATGTTAATGTAATGTTGTTATGAAACGTCGTGTCGGTTGGTTGCCTAACCACCGCCGAGCGTTATATGTAGTCGGGTGGGAATAGTTGAAGGGATATACTGATGCTGCTATTGATTATGTGATGATTCTGAATGAGTTATGTTGTAAGCATTGTGATACCCTTTGTACATGATATTCCTGAGAATGAATAAAGTTTCTGGCATTTTACTATGATATCTTTCAGTTTACTGTTATTTCTATGTTCTGTTTATTACACGTTTGCCAGTAAGTAGAATCCTATTCCGTAGGCAAACAATTTACGTGGTCTTTTACGTGGTCTTTTACTATATTAAATATTACCTGCCAGAGAACCTCTATAAAGGCTGTACTTACTGAATTCTTCTTAGAATGGTTTATGTCTTCATATACTGAAATCATTTTTCTGACATTATGGTTGCTACACCAAAATTTCTGGATCCTTGAAATCATCAATTCATTGATTTTAAAACATTGCCTAACATTTTATTAAATGTGACACACACAGTTCTGTAATGTTAGCTCTGCCACTTTGTAAGTGTGGATACTGATTTGGGTTTTGTTGGTTTGAGTTTGTTGTCTGAGATATGATTTGTTTGCATTTGTTCAAGAGACTTACTTTCACAGAGACCCATGATTTCATAAGCCTAAATAAGACCCTTGAAAGCTACGGTTGTATTATTTTTCAAAATGCTTTGAGGTAATCATCCAAAATCGAAAATCTTATTGACAAATTTTCTCTCCATTTTGCAGAATATTGGACTTATTACTCCCCTGCCAACAGTTTCTTTGGGACTCACGGCTGCAATCGGAATTCTGACTGTATACTTCATTTTTGACTCTGGTTCTAAAGATTGATTACTGAATTTGTACTCTACTTTGTTGAATTTGGTTAAAAAATGATCTAGTCAACACGTGTAATTTGAATGAGTATTGCTGCCCATCTCTATATCCTATATTCTGTTGTTTCCTGCCCTGATATATTTTCTACATTTGGCTAGTTCAATTCAATGTGAGTAGCAATCATACAGTGTATCATTTTCTAATTACATTGGTATTTTGAATTTTGAGTTTCACTGTCATTGTTAAAACTCGGTAACCTTACAATCTCACCTGTACGGATTGTGTATTATATAATGCCCAGAAACCAATAAAATTATTAGATTTTACAAAATGCAAAAGCTTTTTGATACTGTTGTTCTTTAAATCATATTTTTTGCTTTGAGACTCAATAATTGGTTAGTGGGCTTCGTAGATTTTCTCCTCTTGCATAAGAGAATTCTGACAGAGTAGCAGGGGGGGAGTGAATAGATCTGCGCATTTGTTTTTAAGTTAATTTTGCTCACGTAAATATCCAGTTTCAACTCAATGAATATCAAGGAATGAGATGTTTCTTGTGAGATTATAAATTGTTTGATTAGAACTAAATCTTGAATAATTCATAGGGATTTATCAACTTGATGTCGTTGGAGTCAATTAAGGCACTCGTGAAAATTACACAGGGCCAGACATGAAGAACTATATTAAGGGCGAAGTTAAGGTTGTTTAAACATTGTTCATGTTCTTTAATTTCATTCTGCGCAATGTAATAATGCTTTCAGTCATCATATTAATCACTAAGAGATTGAACATGAATGAAATTATTAAATTCATTTCCTCTATTAAGCATTCATTACCTTAAAAAATAATTAAGAGTCAAATTCTGATGGAAGCGTAGTTCAAGAAATTTTGCTAGCAGGTGTTCTTGGTTGTTGGTTACGTGCAGGATTAGTAATTCCTCAGCAGCCATCATGGAAGAGGAATTAGAGCAGTATTCGCTATGGCCAAAGATGCAACATGTTGCATATCAGTTTTTAGGTGCATTCTTTCCCTAATTTTTGGAATGAATTACTCACATCTCACTATTCTCTATGGCCAAAGATACAACTTTAGTTGCATATCGGTTTTTAGGAGCATTCTTTTCCTACTTTTTAGGATGACCATACTTTTTATAATGAATCATTCACATCTCAGTTTTAAAGGCAGTGGAGAGGAATCAGAATTTTAAATTTTTTTTTATGTATAGATCAATCTGTACGAAACAGTAAACAAGAGCATTTCGATAAATATACCGTAGACACCCCAATCAGTTCTTTGCATACTCATATTCATAATAAATAGGACTTACGGAAGGTTGAATGAAACTATCGTAGCATAAGAAAGTATCCACTTTCAGTTGCCCACCGTTGTTGATATACTTCAATTTTCAATTCCTTTTAAGTTACGATTGGACTAGATGGACAAGAAGTTGTTCTGCTATGAATTTTCTAATGGTTCATCTACTGATGCAAGACAACTACATTTTCAAAACAATATGGCACATATTTGACAATTATCACTTAGTAGACCTTTCTTTAATACCGAAGTCATCATAAAAATTATGTATCAGCTTTTCTGATATGTTCTATATTTCCACCTCTAGGCTTGTAGTTGACACAATTTGAGTCTTTTATTTATCACAGGTAACTTAGCACAATGACATCTTGGATTATGAAATGCCACGTTTTCAAAAACATATCTACAAACAACTCTCGTGAATCAGTAGTGAAGACTAACTCAATAAACCTTGATTCTCCTAAGGTGCCAGAAATTTAATAAATTGATGATAGATACATCCGAAGATTTAACTCATTGTGCTAGCTAGTATAAACTTGTAAAGAAATAAAATTGTTTTAAAGAGTTGAGTTAATCAACTCAAATGTAATCTTTCAAATTTTAAGTTTAATAGATAGGGGTGTTTAGATTTGGAAATAACAATGATGATTTAATGCTGATGTTGCATACAATTTAGATGTTAAGATATCAAAAATTAATGTCTGTAGTTTCATGAATGTTTTAGGTGCCATACAGTCTCAAAATTCTTCAAGGTCTGAAATCGAATCATTAGTATTGAACTTGAATGTTGTGGGAATGAACTGCAATTTGTGAAAATGACTTGACAAAATATTAATTAGTGATTTATTCACTTCACCTTCTTTGTATCTAATTTTTGGGTAAACACCCTATTCGGATTGACTTTACAATTGTGATTGGATGATAGAATAAAAGACAACATACACAGACTCACATGACCTATATGCAGTTCTGTCCCTTATAAATATTTTTGCTTTAGACATTCTTTTTAGTCCCAAATTCTAGCATGATAATAGGTGCACATTGAATATCTTTCAATATCAAAAGACTTGAGCCTAAGGTTCATGTTCCTCTATTGGGGTAGCAAAAATGAATATGTGGGTTTGATATAAAACCCCCAAACAAAAAATAAATAAATAAATAAAATCAAGAAAACTATTGTTGCACAAATGTGTGTTAAATTGGACCATAATGGCTAGTAAGAAAGGGTGGAAGTTTGAATACTTAAATTTTTATGCTCATCTCTAACCATTTGAGATCAATATCAAGGTGCTTGAGACTAGCACAAGATTAAAAAGAGTGTAAATATTGAGGCAATGAATGAACATACATGCAAATCCAAGTATATGATGTATAAATGACAAATATTTGGGAATGTGTTTATATGGGGATGAGATAATGTTGAATGCATGGAAATAGGTGTAAATGCATGTAAAATGAATAGGGACAAGCATCAAATTATGAATCAAACTTATTACAAAAGTGCCACTTGTCAATTTATAATTTTATTCAGCCATTTCATCAAAATTGGCTCTAAGGTAAATGGGAATCGACATGGGCATTCTAATTTCACCATTATAAAATTGTTTCTCAACTCATCAATTCAATCTTAATTTGAAAGTAAATTAAATCAATACAAAAGGTCTTGGTCTATTGGTGAAGTTGAATGGTCCACAAAGAGCCCACTAAGGGTCAAGTTATTAAATGGAAATGCTTTTGAAAATTTTAAAGGGTTAGATCAAGATCACGTCTTTTTTTTTAATGAAATTGATACCCCTTAATCCTTGCACTATATTGAAAGAAGCCTATTAATTCTATTAATACCAACAAGCTACTGGAAAAGTCAAAATATTTATGCTTAGATGTGATCAATATTTATAAAATATTGTGTCAAAAAGCCTTAAGTTGCAAATTTTTTGGATATAAATATGACACATCAATTTGCACGTAAAAATAGGGTAACACAGAAAGCTCAACTTATCAATGATGGAAATCAAACAATTGATAGATTTCTTATTCCACATATAACCGCTACTCTAATGCGAACTTGCAAGTGCAAGGACAATGGATGGAGAAGAAAAGAAACAAGGATTTCCAATTACAATAATACAACCATAGCTTGAGTGCAAGTTGGTGAGTACAAGGATGCAAAGATTTTTTTTTTTAGTTTGTTTTGAGCTATTCTTAAATGTCATTTAATTAAATAGTTAAAGATAAAGTTAGGATAGTAAAAAAGTAGGATACCTATTTAGTATTTACCTTTTTTTTGGGTAGGGATGAGGTGTAATGACTCTTTAACTATTAAAGAGTGATATTTAAGTAGAGTGGTGTTATATTCATTCAAACTAAATTTGTAAATATGCAAATGTATTTTATCTAGGTACAATTGAATATTGTTGAAATTGTTGTCATTTCTTTGAAGACCAAAACTAATATTTTTGAAAAACATTTTTAAATTTGAAAGTCTTAAGCTTCAAGTACTAACCCAGTAAAATGCGCTCTCCAACCTTGAGAACAATAGAAACCTACTTATCTTCTCAACTTATTACTCAATTAGATGTTTTTTCTTCAATATTCAATTATCAAATTTAAATAATTATGGGATGTTTGTTTATCTTACATTTTATAATAATTGTGGGACAATACTCTATAAGCTACTATGTGTTAACACTTGAACTATTTAGAAGTGTAGTGGGTGCGTCTAGGGGTGAATCTAAGTGAGAGTTTTTGGACAATAATTGTTTTGGATTTATGGCATTTGTGATAGTTTTTTGTTTGACACCCTTAACATCACCTACAAAACACATGGCTTGAGATGTAGATTAAGATGTGAAGTTGGTGGAAGGTGAATTTTGTAAGTTACTTTCAACAATTTAAATGTTGTGTCAAGCTTGCACTAAGTTTAGCTATAGTCAATTTCTAGTGTTTGAAGGGAAGCATTTGTCTTTACGTGAGTTTTTGTGGTTTGATAGTTCAAAGAATAAACCCAAGTTTACGTTATTCTTGCATATAGCTTTGCTAACTCTATTACATCTCATGAAATGCCAACAAGATGTGTCACAAGATGGATGGATTGTGTCACCCCCTTGCTCATCTAGCTTTGGGCCTTGGGCCTTCACTTAACATCCTTGTGACCAAGGATCCTCCTTGGGTCTTTGTCTGAAGCATCCTTTGGAGTTGTTGAGGCTTGGAGCTTTGTTCACCCCTCACCTTCTTCCTAAGGGTGAGTGTTGTCTAGACCCTAGATTTCTAAAAAAAAAATGAGTGGTTCACTTATGTTCACCTCCACACTTAACCAAACAAATCAAAACCATATTTACATTCCTTCAATCTCTTCTCCCACATTAAGTTATACTTTTTATTATCATTTTATATCTATTTTAAATCAAATAAAATATATATTTTTAAACTCAACTTCTATTTATATATATTTAATTATTATTAAATATTTATGTTTAATTATTATTTATTTCCCTACTATCCTCATCTCATCAAAAAGGAACAAGATAGCCAGACTTGTCAAAACACAACACCATGACTATCATCCTAATCCCTTTAAAGGGAGCAAGATTAGTAAATAATTATCTTTGAAAAGTGAATCCTTTTCACAGGTGGTCGGAGAAAATGTCAGTTTAGAATGTCTTATAGTTCCGGGACTGATAAATCTTGTGGGAAAAGCGCCCTACTAATAGTGCCTATGGTAAACAAGGTTATAGTTTTATGGGGATTGGATTGGTTAAATATTTTAGTAGGGGAAGTCTTATTTATTTTATTCTAACAGGCAATGCTAAAAAAAATAGTTTAGTCAGTTCATAAATATTTTAGCAACAGTTAAAAAATTTAGTTGAGAATTTTTAAAAATTGTAGATATTAAATGTATGGAATTATTTTTAAAAAATTGACAGGGGAAATTCTAACTTTATTTTGAAAATGGAAAAAAATTAAGAACTAATAAATAGGGATTTAGAATAAAATTCCAATTATAGACTAACAATTTTTCCTTTGTCTTGTTAAACAAACGTACTTCTTCATAAAAATAAATCTTAATCCCCTCCACAAAACCACTTCCTAAAATACCTTAAAGCCCAAGTCTTTGCCAATCTAGGCATGAGACTTTCAGGCACAAGTCTTTATTTGTTAAATATGAGCTCCAGATTAATTATATTCTAAATGTTTTTCTTTTGGTAACTCGGGTATCCGCGCAACCCAGTCCAGCGTTCAACCCACCTTAACTTGGACTTAAATTTTTTGTCAAGTTGGGGTTTAGGAAGGGACGAGGTGTCCCTGGAGATCCACACAATCATGTTTATTAATTACCTTAAAAAAATTAAATGAAAGATTTTTTTTCAAATAATTATCTCTATAGATTGTTACGGATCTGCAATTAATACATCAAGGGATTGTACTAAGCATGTAAAGCTCTGTTAAAACTCTCTTTCCCATTACCTCTTACCGAGTATTACTGTTTGGTTTTTTAAGTAGTTTCAGTTAAGGCAGGTCATACGTTATGGAGGAAATACTATTTATGTTCTGAAGTAGCTTCAGTTCAGTTCCTGGGTGGACTAGTGAACACACTTTGGCCTTAACACGGCTTTTCTAATTACTCTGGCTGCCTGTAGATTTACCCAGAATTTATTTGGTTTAATTGTTAAGATTCAAAAAGTTCATTCTTATGTTGCCATGATCATGACATGTTTCATTGCTTGGTACAGTTATTACATAACTATCATGCATTGTCAGCTAATCCATTGGTCTTCCTGCTCTCCAAGGGTAGTGGAGAACAAAAGCCAGTTTGATAAGTTATTTCCATGGTTCTGTAGGTTCTGCTAATTTTGTAAATATTATGACACTTTGATAAGACCACTAGAACTTCCATATTAAGTGACAAGTAAGGCCACATTCCATTGAAAACTGTGAAGGCCAAAGATGCCAATAAAATCACCCTATGAATCATCGTTCATAAATTTCAGCACTTTCTCAGATATATATTACTCTTGCAGCAAGATAGCTTGGTTGTTGCAGAGACCATATTACATACATGACATGGTAACTAGTGATATACACTCAATCTTTCACAATGCCTTGCCATTAGTTGTAAGGAAGGCACCATTAATCACCACCATCTAGGGCCTAGTTATCTAAATCCTTCAACCTTTTATACCTAATGTTTTCAAGCTGCAGACTTGAACAACTACATGCAATTATATATATAGGCTTAGGGTGTGCAATTCAGGGTGGCCCATTTGGCCTACTGCCACCACCACTTCCCCATTTAGAATTCCCTCCTTTGTCATGCCTTGGGTTGGCCGATCCATCGTGATAGTCGAATACAGTGTTCTCCAGTATCCTCCCATTCAAACTGTCATGAAATCCAATATCATCATCATCGTTCAATATTATATCTTCCTGCAACCAAATAAAGTTAAACACAAAACAGTCATATAATCTGTTAGTCTGCTGCTTAAGTTCTCCTTCCAATGCATGGGGAATTTAACACAAGGAAAGAAAATAAAAAACCCACCTCAGTACTCATGCTTCCACTCCCCATGTTTCCTGCTCAAGCATGATTCTAATCAGTTTAGAGCAGACATCTGTACAGGGCACTGAATATTCTAACAGAGCAGATTAATTTCATTTAGATTAATCAAGGTAAAAAACAGCACATTACATTACATACCTGATGAAAGGGGCCTGGCCAGAGCTATAACAAGCATGCAGGCAAATACCATCAACAAAAGATGATTATGGTAAGCCAGTGCCATGTTTTTCTGATACCAGCAAGCTTTTTCAGCAGCTCTTTTGTTTTCCTAGCTGCCCAAAACCCACAACACATACAATGACCTCCTTGATGAAGACAAGAAGAGTAAGAGTGTGTTCTCTACGAATGCTAAGAAGCCAAGGTGATGCATATTATACTTATAATCACTATGGGCCTCTCCATATAACAAAGGACAAAACAAGATGTCTCACTCAAAAAGTGAAAACCCCACTATGCTAAGCTTTTTTAAGTGTGAACCTTTGTTCCCAAGACAATGAAATCATCCCCCACTTTGTTATTGCTTACTAAGGTAAACCCACAATCTATGTCTGGTCTTCTCCATACATTTAGTGTGCCCTGTTGCTATTAAATATTTTGTAATGTTCTGGGTAAGGTGATATGCACTGATCACTTCAATTTTTTAAGGACTTGGTGAATTTATTTAAGAGGCATTTACTGAGATGTTTGATTTGCCGAGAGATTTGACTTTTTCACACATTGTTTGTCGGTAGAAGTCGGTAAGCTCCACATACTTTTGTCATACTGGCCTCTATCATGGGATGGTTGACCCACTGGATTATGACATACTTGCAGAGTGAATGATTATTCCTAGACTGTAGCTGTATTTCTTTCATTGGAAAATATTGATTGGTTGAATCTAGCTATAAAAACTTCCGTTTAAAGAATGAATCCATATGGTCTTTGTCCTCAAGCGAATCCATATTGTCCACATAGAGAATGGGAAATGATAGCTTAAAAGTTTGAAAATTTCACAAGGAGGCAAGGTAATAATTGTAGCCACCCACTTAAATGACCGGTCATAATTCATTTTATTGTATGGTTGACATTTCCCCAATGACACTAACATAATTAAGTCAACATTCTATTATAGCTTATTAAGTGTAAGGGAATAAAATTCCTTCCACATAAGTCTAATTAAATGTAAATAATAAACAAATTATTTATATTTATATTTATTAAGAGTAGGGGCTATTATTCTAACAAATATAATATAAATTAAATGTGGGATTGACCATCTAATAAATATAAATTATATGGAATTAAATACAATAAATATGTAGATATTTAGTTTTGATTTTGAAGTAAAATTGTTTATTGAGATGTTGGGTATTTTGTATCAATGGTTTTTTAATTTTTATTTTGTCATTGTCATGAAAATTAAGCTTTGTTTTATGTGGTGTTAGATTTGTGACTGCAAAGGTGATCTATGCAAGTGCAAAACTAATCTATTATGTAGATATGACCTTGTAATTTGTGGGAATGAAATGGGACCTCGCAACCTTCTAAAATCGATTTGCTTCATCTTTGATATTCTTAATATTTATAAGGACTAATTGCATTTACAAACACTTTTGGGAATCCATCGGATTGTGATGGTCAAGTTCTCCTTTGTCAAATCCTTGGATGGGTTAGCTTGCAACTCCAAATGAAGGTTCAAGGACAACATGCAACAAATCTAGGATGATGTTTATTAATAAATGCTTAGATATCTTTGCTTTGATGCTCTAATAAATGTTCTATCAATAAATTACTAGTGTGCTTCTTTTGTTAACTCCTAGATGATCCTTGATAATTCATTTTAAATTAGAGTTAATCTTTAAATATACCAAGTAATTTGACATAATTTGCACTTTAGTCTACTCATAATAGCTAGTAAAAGGGGCAAGAAACATTTTAATTTGATTTTTTCATTTTGAAGTGGCCAAGTTCATGGTTATGGAGTTCATCTAAGTTAGGTCCACACTCATGTATATAACCTAGAGAGGGAAAATAACTTATTTATGGAATGGAGTGAAATTTGTGGATGTGCAGTGATGAGATTTAAGAATGGATGATGTTAGTTGTCAAAATTTTGTGTATATTAGACCATCTTATACACTATTTAATGCTTGAAAGACAACTTGATCATTGTGGGTCCAAAACATAAGGTAAAAGGGCACGTGTATGCAATTTTCACCATTATCTTTTTCCCCTACTTTGACTTGCATGTGAGCTACATGGAAGATGTATGTCAAAGTAAAATTAAGAAACTACCATAGAAATTTAAATAATTTCCAAATACTCAAAGGATATGTGGTCTATGTAAAGCAATGAATCATTTTTGTATTTATTGTCTTTGGCACTCTATTGAAACCTACAAAATATAGAACAATATGCCATGAATAGCTTCTTTCACATAAATTAAGATAATTAGGAATTTCAACTTGCTTGAGTAGGAGATTTAAAAAAAAAAAAAAAAATTAAGGAGAAAGTGAATGAGAAATCTCCCTTATTATAGTTAGTGATATAAGGCTACTACTATCTAGAAATGAAAATCCGACTACTATGTATTAGTGAAAGAGCTTTGCTTGGATGCAAATAAATGGAAAAAGAGTTTTGAATATGCACACAATGATAGAGAGATTTGACTATGAAAAAAGGGACTTTGCTTTAATTCTATATCTAACATGATAAAAGGACTTCATTTGAATATGATAATAAACATTTGTTTGTTAGAAAAAAATGATCATATCTATCATGGCTACATCACTACAATCAACTCATGGAAAATATTAGTGATAATATATGCCCCCTTTAATGGATTGCATACATAAGATGCAAGGAATTGAAATAAAAGATAAAATTGATAAGCATGATAAAACAAGTAATATAAAAAACATCATCATATGATAATAATGTAATCATTTTAATTAGAGATAATCATCAATGCATGCAAATGGTTGTACTTGACATAGGCAAATGATACAATGCGAATAACAATAAATGGTAGATAAGGAGTATGTAAACACATTAAGAATGCACCAAATATTTTTGAATGACTTCATGTAATGAGAATATGAGATATGTGGGAGGGTGGACCGTTGAACACACAAAAGTAGAAGAGAAAAATGAGAGTATGTGTATTAGGTTGCTCCCTAATATAGGCAAATGATATGATAAATATTGCTCCAAGGCTAAATGAAAATAATGTCAAATCTTGAAAAATATAAAAGTTATAGGCATTATAATAATCTTAAATAGTGTATAGTTGACCCATGTTTCTAATTGTAAAAAAATAATAACATTATAAATGCATGATATTAATATTATATTTCAATTGTTTTCTTTTAGGAGTAGATAAATTGAAGGCATTTGTCCCAAACTAGGAAGTGATGATAACGAGTCCAATCCAATTATGGAAAAATTTGCCTCCTAATCATTTTTTATCATTAGAATTATTAGGTTGGTCCAAAGGACTAGATCACCAAGTTAAAAGTATTTGTGGATAATGCCTTTGTTGTAATTTCCCTTTAATTTCCTTTATATGCTCAAAGGTTATCTATTGCATTAATTGTCAAGTGTATCAAGTTAATGCAATCTATGTTCTCTATGTGAAGCATTGATGATAATGCCATGAAGAGAAACATACAAGGGGGATCACAAACTCAAGGGTAATAATGGCGTGAGTATCATAAACTAGAAAATAAGGTATCTAACTAGTAGGAATATACATAATAGTATAATATGCCCCTATTGTTGGAACAAGTTGCATATGCCATTAAAATTTGTTTAATGGTCTTATTGGTAGCTTTGGTTGATCATTCCCTTGTAGATAATGGGTAAAGAACCACTATTAAATACGATTGTTTTTTTTTTTAATAACTTCATGACTTCCTTATTCTTAAAAGATATGCCATTGTCTATGACTATAGTGTATGGCTAGTCAGATCTAGTAAATTTTTTATCCATGATGAAAGTCTAAATATTGGCTGGGCCATTTTTATTTTCAAAGGGATGAATTCAATCCACTTAGTTAAATAATCTTTAGTTGTGCTAATGAAGGTGTGTTCCATTGAAGATGATAAGACAATCTTGCCTACCAAATCTAATCCCCACATAAAAAATAGCCAAGAATATGTAAAAGGGTGAAGCTCTTCAATTTGAGTGTATGTTTCAAATTGTTATGTGTTTGACATGTCATACAATTTTGAATGATGTCATATGTATTTTTCCATTTTACTTTAGTAATAACCCATGCACAAGATCTTTTCAACCATTAACTTAGCAGTAATATAAACACCACTATGCCTCCATAGGTCTCTTGAAGGGAAATGATTTTTTCATGATCGTCAAGGAATCTTAGTAATAAACCTATGAACCCATGCCCATAAAGCATTCCCATGATGATCATATTTTGTAGCTGATTTATGATTATGGATGTAGGAATTCTTAGAAAAAATAAGTGGAAACAATATCAACTTAAGGTAACATAGATAATACAAAACCACCCTTCACTAGTTAGTGTAACACAAAACAATGAAGATTTATCTTATATATTTGGTTGATGTAACTGATGAATAAGAAAGGTGGAATGGGGGCTACCATTATCCAAACTCATGAGGGAGGCACCATTATCTATAACATATACATGTTTATTATCCTTATGACAAATAACACCAATGGAAAATGAATCAAAAGAATCCAACAATTGTTTGATAATCACCAATAGTTTGTCTATCCACCAACTTCAAATCACCATATGAATCAATATATTTAAGTAAATAGATTCATTTAACTAGTGATGGCCTAAATATTTATTTAGGATAAATGTGCCACATCCACCAACTATATAAACTCTTCATAGTTGTGGGACAAGTTCGTTAGAAGTTTGGATCCTCATCTATTCTAAATTTATCCTAATTTTTGGGGGGTGAAAGAGGAAGAGATGCAAGAAAT
Organism: Sequoia sempervirens; assembly: GCA_007258455.2. NCBI lineage: Eukaryota > Viridiplantae > Streptophyta > Pinopsida > Cupressales > Cupressaceae > Sequoia > Sequoia sempervirens. Next base: position 171,840 of record VDFB02260558.1, on the reverse strand, counting down.
AAAATGATGTAAAAATGAAGGCTCACATCAAATAGATTTATTTTTATAAATAAAATAGAATTTTGAAACTCATGATGTAGTAGTCAACACAAATGATAGAAACACATCATAAAATGTATCAAATAAATTCATCCACATAAATAAGAATAAAAAATTCAAAAATAAAATCTTACGTTAATGCTTCTAATAGTATTAAACAACCACATATGATGAAATATCACTATCTATGTAGAGGATCCTCCTATTTGATTGGAAAATAAGTTAGGATTTTTTTTACATATAAGGCTCAAAATATCATATAAATGAGATATTCAAGTCTAAACTAAAGATTAAATGCATGGTGTACATAATTGAAGGAGATCGATAAGCATGGTAAAATGCGTAATATAAAAAAATTATAATATAATAAGAATTCCATCATATAAACCAATGGTTTTGCCCAACTGTAAAGGAGGAGATTTGCTACTCTCGAGTCTCTAGGACAAAGAAGAGTCTATAGGGAGAAAATAGCCCTCGATTAACTCAAAGTACAAGATCAAGTGACAGTGTGAAATAGAGAGTATTGCAATAACTTATTAAATGAAATGCTAGAATAGAATGGATAAACCTACAAATTAATAGAATCTGATAAAGAATTACAAAATATAGATTACAAAAATAGAAAGATCAAGACTTATAGATTCTACCCCCAAGAGGATAGAGTTGCAACCAACGAACAACAACGCGTTGTAGGGACATCTGTGCACCACGTTGTCATCCCTATCAAACTAAGAGGTAAAAATTTGAAATCTGCAAGTTGCCTAGCTCTTCAAATCCGAAAACTTGCACACATAAAGGACGAGGAAAAATGTTGGGGTTGTTTCAGGGCTTGCCTTAGTCAAACCCCCATTTTGATGTTTCCACCTCCATGAACAACCAAATAGATTGAAATAGACAAGACGCAAAAATGTAATAGATGAGACGTGTGATAAAAACAAACCCCGTTGTGGAGGAGAACCCCTATCACGAATAAAATAGACAAGTATGTATTACAAATAGATGAGACAAAGTAACAAGAGAGCATTACCAACAGTCTGTGGCTCCCTCTTGGCTTGATAGACGAGACGTTTGCTTGCAACAGAGCCTTGGTTGTTGACAAGATGAGAATCCAATAGAGCTTCACTGCGAAGAAGAGATGTAGAAGCGAATAGAGCAAGAGAGAAAAATAGAGTGAGAGAAAGCAAGAATGAATGAGAATGAGTGTGAAAAGAGGATTTTTGTGAGGCTGCATGGGCGGGAAGAGCTGTTACACTTGCGATTCTATTGCAATGACGCATGTCATAGGCAAAGGTCATGAGATTCCCTGATTTGAAACTCATAAAGTTTAAAGATGCTTACATGTTGCTTGGACGTCCGTGCACTATGCATGCATCTAACTCAAAACTTTATAAGAAATGAGGTGACAGACTGCTAACGGTTCGTCATTGTCCCTTATGGAGTTGAAATTGTGAAATTTTGACTCATAAGGTTTTGTCATTAATGTGACGAGGTGCCATAAATGCAGTGGGCTAAAATGCACAAGTGTGAAATTGCCATGGAGTGCAATTTTGTGACACTACATTTTTCCCCCACTTTAGTGAGTTGAATTTTTGAAGAAAAATTAGCTACACTAAAGTAGAAAAGAAAATATTAGTGCAAGATCGAAAATTTGAAAATTTTACAGATTTGCATGAAAAAGGATATTGTAGAGGCCATAGAGGTCGAGTAGGCAGCCCCTACTGTATGAGCTCAGCAAGGAATTACAACGCCTAACATGAAGTTTCGTTTTGCAAAACTCAAATTTAGGTCAATTTCAAAAATTAGAAGAAGCTACCACAATGAGAAGAATGCTCAAGAACAATTCGGTGGTTCAGAAGAAAAATATGATGAAGAGGTGAATATATTCTCCCTCCTATTTTTACCCCTAGCTAGGTAGGGTAAAAACAAGAAGGATGGAAGGAACATTTTACCATGAAAAATGGGCAAAAATGACCTATATATGCCCGGGTGAGTCCATAGAAGGATCATTTACACTATTCACAACAAGGATTTTGTTGAATTTTATGAGAGAAGAGTCAGAAAAATGCCTCACAAATGAGAGTACATATACCAAAGGATCGAGCAACTCTGCACAAAAGTATCCACGAGTGACGAGCTTGACAAGGCATGAAATTTTTTGACCCATCTTGTTATTTTGATGATTTTTTAAAGATTTTTGTCCTCCTTGAGCAGTGCAAGTGTCCAGCTCCGGTGCACTATTATTCTAAAAATGTGTCAGTGACCTTCAACCATGCTATCATCCCTCATGCACGTTGTCGTCGGGAGGTGTTTGATATCAAACACTAGTGTGTCATGCAGGCGTTTGTACGACACGTCTTCGTCTCAGAGATGAACTTAAGCAAAATTTGATGTAGAGAGAATTTTTAATGATGATGTACAATTAATTGATGTGAATCATGTGTTTTTGGGCTTGGATTGAGATCCATGAGCATTATGGTAGATTGCTATTGACATTGTTGTGAGACTACAACAATGAGCTACATCCAGACAATCAAGATTTGTTACAATGGGTGGCCTCTGGTGGGTATACGCCATGCTAGAGATCTATTATCACACACCCATGTTGATCACACTCATAGAGATTTGGTATACCGACACCTCTAGTTTTCATCTGTTGGTTTGGGGGAGATGACCATCACTTTAGAGGATGTCTATTGCATTTTCAGGCTACCTATCCAAGGACATTAGGTAGCATACGATGAGGGCAGGACAACACAAGACACCCGAGAGGGTCAATAGTATTGCATCGGGTGGGTGGTCCTAGCAGACACCATGAGCCACATATATATGAGATGGATCGAGTAGGGGCGATGGCCATACCACTCGTCTGTCAAGTTATGATAATGATAGTCATCCTCTACATCGTGATGAATGGGTGAGGCTTGCGCCTACATGGGGACCTCGTCCATTACATTCGAGTGATGGAGGAGTAGGAGACAGTCTTCAGTTGGGGTTGGAGTATGCTCAAGCATCCCTACCACAACCTCAGGAGATTGTACATTATGAGTACCACACCCTCATCGTCTGCACAATACTACAGGTGTGGGCATTTGAGCACATCAGGTGCACGAGGTCGATCGAGTTCCTCAAGGGCCTAGCTCCTAGTATGCCAATGGTGCATGCATATCCTCTAGTGTGACTGGAACTATGGTGATGTTGCATTTTGGTGATTACAATTTGATTCTTTGTAGGCTTGGGACATCAAATGGTGCCCTTATAGGAGGATGGGGATTTGTCCCACTGATAGGTAGTAGCTACGAAGGATGCAACACGATAAACTCTTGGTGGGTTGGTTAGATCACATCATCGTCCCTTACTACTGGCATTAGGTGGCCCGACAGTTCAGGTAGGTCTAGACCATCCTTCTGGCACCTCCCATGTACATACAATCAACGAGGAGCATGACTCGAGTAGGCGATCATCCTCATTTGATTATCATGGACGTCGTGATTAGTGATGACAAGTTAGACAATGACAACCAACCTCCTATCCTCGCGATTGATGATGTCAACATTGTCACTGATTTTGTAGCATGGTGGGCAATGATTTGGACCGATTTTCTTGACATATGCCCTTGTAGGAAATGCTGGTGCACAGGGGCCAAGAGGTGAGGATCTCGACAGTGGTATTGGTGAGAAGTTTGAGGTAGTGACGAGCGAAGTGCCAAAGAGGTTGAGGCGGTGACAGAGGGTATCATCACCTCCACCACTATTTCTCATCTCACTGGCTCCACCTTTAGGCCAGGCAGCCGCACCTCCTTCGAAAATAGTAGCAAGGTTGAGCGTAGCACCCCCCTGATCCACACTTGCAGGTTGGGGACCCAAGTATGAATGTGACACATGTTATTTCATTTTAGTTATTCTCATATATATATATATATATATTTTGATATTATCTTGTACTAACAATGTTCACTTTCTATGTGGTTGTAGTGGATACATAGGAGTGGTTTTTCCTCATTGGGTGATGCATAGCAAAGGTGGCCCTAGTTGTGCAGATCTAGGGGAATGTCTTAGACGCCTATAGGCTCATGTCAACAGGGCGACATGCCCACCTATTTGGGCCTGTATCACGATTGAGGACAACCTACGAGGAGGTGCACGTCGAAATGATCCAAAGGACCACAGATCTAGGGGAGAGGGCCCAATAGTCGTGCGGGGTCCAATAGTCGCGCACCCAATCATAAATATAATACCCAATAGTTGTTTATATAATGTCCAATAGTTGTGATTTGACTACCCATAATTAAACAAAATGTATGCTTTTGATCTAAAAAGCAACCAATCATGTGATACCACATCAGCGCTCAACTACTCATGATGTAATGCACGAGAATTGGTCTCACTATTTTTTGGGGCCTTTTTGGACACCTTGACAAAAATGCATGCTGATGTGGCATCATATTTGATGATGTGGCCTTGAAACCTTAGTTATAAGTAGAGAACTTGCCAAGTAAGCTGCTGTAAAAAATTGGGAGTGATTTGAAATTTCGACGTAGGATAATTAGAAGCGCGAAGTTAGGGTGCACGACTACTGGGCCCTCTCCCCTAGCCGCTATGATCGGGAAGCAGGATTAGTGATTAGCAGAGCTCCGTACTTCCTTAGTTGAGTGAGACAAGGCCGTGACATAGGTAGAGAGTTCCATAGTGGCACATGATTCCCTGCATAGATGATTCGATGACCTCGGTAGGAAGAAAGAGGCAGTGAGGCTAGTCACTGATCCCTAGGTGTAGCAGCTCCAAGAGGAGTTACGACGAGCTTGTGAGCGGGAGGCTTCATTGTAGGAGCAAGTGGCGAAGCTACGAGAGGATGAGACCGAGCTTAAAGGAGAGGTCTGAGGGTTGCAGGCACGAATCATGTCCATTTCGCAGTCACATCAGTCACATTTAGTCACATCCATCCAACATCCTCCTCTGCCACCATCACCAATGTCAGAGGGCTCGGGGAGCCATGCACTCAGGGACTAGAGGCCCATTTTGCATGCCAATTTCGTATACCTGATCATATTATTATTTTTTTGTATAGCATTGATTTGATGTATAGACACATACATATATACAATCACCACATTTTGATATAGTGGTGTGATATATATACATGAAAAATATGTATATATTATATATATATATAAATGAGATTTTTTACCGAAATCATGATGTTCTTATGTGTACTTTTCTTTCATGTATGATTATGTGATGGATTTATGTTTATGGATGTATGTTTAGATTAGATGCTATCACGATCTAATAAACACACATTGGATGTATGCTTAATTAAATACAAGGATGTTATAATTTCCTAACCAAAAGACTTAATTAGATACAATGCATAGATACACAACATAATAAAACACTTGTAAATATAATTCCTAATTAAAGAAATTAATTACATACACATGTTCATATCAAAACATAAAATGAAGAGATAATGTGTTAATGAATGAATTACATGGAATAAAAAACTACAATCCTCGAGGGACAAGCATCATGCGCATGCCACATACACTATGCATTGTATCGACGAAGATGCATTGCATTGATTGGTTCTTTTAGAGGCGTTCCATCCATAGACAATAGTTCATAGGTGCCAGAACCATACACGAAGATGATTATGTAAGGACCTAACCAATTAGAGTTGAACTTCCCCTTTTGATCAGGTGGTGAATGTACATTTCTCTGATTCTCATAGAGAACAAGATCACCTACCTTGAAAGTTTGAGAAAGAAAACCTTGATTATAATGTTTAGAGATCTAGATCATTGATAAGCTTGGAGATGTTTGAGGGCCTACAATTGGCACTCATTGAGCAACTCAAGCTGATACAAACGATCGACACAATAAGTGTCATCATTAATCAACCCTTTAAGGGAAACTCACAAAGATATAATTTCCAACTTGAAAGGCATGATAGCCTTGGCACCATACACAAAGTTACACGATGTTGTACCAGTGGCCGTACAAACACTTGTGCGATAGGCCCACAAGGCATATGTTAATTGAGTATGCCAATCTTTACCATGCTTACTCACTATTTTTCAGAGAATTAGCTCAAGAGTTTTATTAAATGCTTCAAATTTTCCATTAGATTGAGGATAGTATGGTGTAGAAAAGTGGTGTTGAATATGAATTTTTTCCAGGAATTGCTTCACCTCTTTGTTCTTAAATGAAGTACCATTGTAAGAAACAAGGGTAGAAAGCAATCCAAAATGAGTAATGATGCTATTTAGAAGAAAGCTACAAATTGCTTTAGTGTTCATGGATCGAAATGGAACAACTTCAACCCATTTTGTAAAATAATCGGTAGTGGTATAATGATAATGCTATGTCCTTTAGAAGGTGGTGATATTTTACCAATAATATCCAACCCCCATTTTACAAATGGCCAAGGAGAGGTTTGATTTTGAATCTCTTGTGAAAGAGCTCGAATGAGATTGTTGTGTTGTTGACATTGAGTACACTTCTTGATAAAGGAAAAGGAATCATGCTCCATTGTTTGCCAAAATTATCCCATGTGAATCAATTTATACACCAAGGATTTACCACTAAAATGTCCCACCCTAGAGCCTGAATGGGCTTCTTGAAGTGCAAGGGGCATTTCAACCTTAGTGAGACACTAAAGAAGAAGACCATTATAAGACTTCCGATAAAGAACATCATATAGTATAATATATCAGACTAAAATATTTTATATCTGAGTACGAGCATTTTTAGTTATAGATCATCAAGAAAACTTCCATTCTTCAGGTAATTATAAATGTGAGATTACCATTCCCCTGAGTCTATGTGAGCACACACTAGATCATTAGGTTCAAGTTGATCCAAGACAATAGGAGAGTGGAGAATGTAAACCACAAAGTGGTATTCTTCTATACCATCCTTTGAAGATACAAGGGAGGCTGCACTTTCCATTGCATCTGTGTATCAATTTTCTCTCCTAGGGGCACTATCTATTGTGAAAGAAGAGAAACAATCAGGTAAGGATAAAGCCAAATCCCGAGACTAAGATAACTTATTCTACTTAGCTTGATACGTTCTCGTGATTTGATTTACAACAAGCTCATAATCACCATGAAAGCAAATATGTTTAATGTTTAATGTCATCTTGACACAAGCCAAAAATAAGGGCTTCGTACTCAATGATGTTATTAGTGCAGTGAAATTCCAATCAAAAGGATAGAGGAACTGGCTTGCCTTCGGGCAAGATTAAAACTACACCTTCCTTGGAGCTAGCTTGACATCTCTATCCATCAAAATACATCTCCCATACAAGTTCATGGTTTTCCACTTAGAGATTTTCATCTGGAAATAAATCTAGATTAGGGAAGTGAGATGAGGGAGCTTCTACCAATTGATTGACAACTTGACCTTTGATTGCTTTTTGAGTTACGAACTTGATGTCGAACTTAGAGAGAAACATTACCCATTTCACCAACCTTTTGAAAAGATCAGTTCTAGTGAACAAATGTTTAAGAAGATCACTTTTCACCATCACATGAGTTTCTGTGTGAAGAAGATAATGGCATAAATTTTGTATTGTAAAAACGATCGCAAGACATTGTTTCTCCATGGCCGAATAATGAATTTAATAGTCAACTAGAATATGACTAATGTAGTAGTCTGCTCTTTCTTTACCATCATCATCATGTTGAGCTAATAAAGTTGCTAAGGCATGAAATGATGTAGAGATATAAAGTAAAAAGGGCCTATCCTACATATCCAACATTAAGATAGGAGGATTGGTCAAATAAATTTTGATTGACTCAAAATCCTTTTTGCACTCATCATCCCATCAGAAATGAACCATCTTTCTTAAATAGACACGTGAATGGAAGGGTGCAATCAACCAATTGAGATACAAATCTACAAATTGCCTGAATATTCCCTTGCAAACTACGTAGTTGAGAGATGTTCTTAGGAGGAATGTTAAAAATTGCATCAATTTCATTTCTATCAACTTTGATTCCACGGTGAGAGATGATAAATCCCAAATCTTGCCGACATCTACACCAAAGACACACTTGAGAGGATTTAGTGTCATTTTATAGAGCCAAAGTCTTTCAGAGATAAGATGAATATTTTCAACATGATCTTGATGAGTCGTAGACAACCAAAATATAATCGACGTAATTTCTTCTAGGATCTTGTGAATGAAGTCATGAAAGATAAGCGTCATTGCCCATTGGTAAGTTGCTATGACATTCTTCAACCCAAACAACATGACTACATAACATAAGGTACCCCAAGGGGTAGTGAAGGTTGTCTTGTATTGATATTTTGGGTTAATACAAATTTGATTATAGCCCAAGAAGCCACCCATAAAGGACAATAAGGCATGGCCTGTAGTCAAGTCCACAATCATGTTGATATTAGGTAACAAATCCAAAATTCAAAAAATTACAATGAAAAACTTCTATTCAAGTCACCCTTTAGGCTCATCCTCAATGAGAATAGGGAACCACCCATAAATAAGGCCAAAATGATAAGGAACAATAACAAAATGAAAAATAACATACATCAATGAAATAATGATATCAACAAATCAAAACAAACATGACACAACTAAAACAAAAAATGAACCAAAATCAAGACAAGCACCAAAGAAAATCACAAAAACAAAAAATAGACCAAAAGGAAACAAAACAAAAACCTACGCTAACTATTTACAATAAGGTCCTTGAGACCTATACTAACTTAAATAATGTTTATGATACTACCCATTAATTAGTAATGGGACAATATCTCTAGTTAAAGAATTGATACCAAAAATTTACAAATTTAGCATGTTCATCTTTCTTTTCTTTCACTTTATCCCATGAAAAGAAAAATTCAAACATCCTAAAAGATTTCACTTTAGCCCTTTTTGCAAACCACTACTTGATGTTTTTCTACATGTTCTAGGGTAGTGTTTCTCTTTACCTCTAGGTTCAATATGTTCATCGATATGAATTTGACCTTATTATTTATTTCTAGATAATCTTTAATGAAATACAAAATTAGAATTATCAAGTTGATAGGGAACATATGGTTGATTCCATAAACCAATTGTTAATGGGATGTCCCTAGAGAGGGTTTAACCTTAGTCCTATCAACCCACAAAGCATACTTTAATTAGGTGTGCTAGTCTTTAGGATTCTTCTCTAACAACCTTTTAATAACAACAATAAAGTTTTTATTTGTAGACTCAACAACACCATTTCCTAACGGGTAATAATTGGAAGAAAATTTTAAAATTAAGACATTCTCAAATTTCCATTGCAATAAATTAATTGATGAAAAGGCACGATCATTATCACATACTAGAGAAAAAGGCATTTCAAACTTGCTCGTAATACATTCTTCCAAAAATTTTATGACCACCTTAGTTGTACAATTATTACATGCTCACCTTTGTCCACCTTGTGCAATATTATGTATTTATCAAAATAAACTTGTGTTCTATAGAAGAATTAGGGTTAATCCTACCAATGAAACCTAGGTCCCATTGGCAAAAAGGATGTACCTCATAAATATGCTACAAAGGTTTGAAATATTTCTCTCCTTATGCGCAACAATATATCAAGTGTGACACATCCTTACATGTTGATGAACATCTTTGAATAAATGAGGCTAGTGGTATCTAGACTTGAGGATGTGATGAGATGTTGCATCACTAGAGCCATGCCTTATTTCATACATCAATACATTACATGATAAAAATTAGATTGCTTCTAGATCTTATTCAAACACCTTAAGTATATGCATTCATAATTTCTCTTGTAGAGGACACAAGCCTTAAACATGTAGTCACTAGTTTTTATTTTAAGTTCCCTTTTCTATGAAGCATTTAAACCTACCAAAAACTTATTTTAGAGTAAATAATGGATAATAAATTTATATCAATCATCATCTATAATAGTGTTTAATATGTATTACTGGCAAACCAACTATGTATCTATTTCAACCAAAGACATAAAAACAACAAACCTCTAACCAACTTCATAGGTTGAATTTATAAGCCAAAATCCTATGGGATTTCCATCCATTTTTCTCTCCTCTCCCCTAACTCATTTTGTATTTTAATAGAGATTTAACTCCTTGATCAGGAACTATAGAAAAAAAATTATTCCTTAATATGTAATGTTTAAAATTCTCAATAGCCCTTACTAGTGCATATGCTTTCTTCTCTAGGTTGGGATACCTTACCTCTACATTTTTAAAATGGGAACTCATGAAGGAAATAGGCCTTTCATCTCCCATCTCTCATCTCCTTCTTCTATGTCAACACAACACATGAATGTTCAAAACAAAAAGAATAAATATAAAATGTTGTGTATGACTTGGATTGATCAAAATAGGAGAGTTATAAAATGACTCCTTTATTTGAGAAAAAGGTCTTATTGACCTCAACAATTCATTCAATCTTAGCATCTTTATTTAACATGTCACTTGAAGTGTTAACATTCTCAACAAAACAACTGATAATTTTCTTAACAAAATTTATCTTACCAAAGAAAGGATTTTATTCCTTTTTGCTCCCCAATAGAGAAAATTTATAAATTTCCTCAATTATATATGGATCCACTAAAATACCTTTCTCAAAGATTACAAAACCTAGAAAATTTATTTATGTTACTACAAAGACACACTTCTTAGGATTCAAAGAAATACCTGACCCTTTACACATTTGGAGGATTTTCCTTAAATAAAAATGTGATCTTATCTATTTATAGAAAATATAGTCAATTCATCCATATAGATAATGATGCATTTACCAATCAAACCTTTAAAAACAATAGCCATGGCTCTTTGTGTTGGTGTGAACAAGGTGTCTTACCTAACAAATTCATCATCTTGGTCCTATTCACACTAGTTACTTAAAAGTTTACTTAGGGCACACATAGGATACTTATCACTTTGTGTTTCAAGAATCATTATCATTGTATCTTTGTATCTTTTGATAGAATATTATTTTCTCATATTTTCAATTTCTCTTGTTCTTTCATTGAAACTCCTAGATCTTAGGTGGCTACATCTTTAACCAAATCTTGCATGATATAGAGTATTCTATGTCAACTCTTAACTTTGAAATGTAGCTTCAATGTTGATAAAGCCAAAATACATCCTTTTGTATGTAAAATTTCCTCATTTAGTGGTCAAATAATTTTTTAGCTTGTCTTCATGTTTCACCATTACTTGATTATATCTAGAATAACCATATAGAAAAGACATCATTTGTGCTCCATTCACAATTTATAAAAAAATGTTTAGGGAAGGCAATGGAGAATTATCTTTTAGTGACCCTATGAAGATTCCTAAAATCCATACATAACCTCATTTCTTCATTGTTTTTTGTATAGGCACGAGATTTTCCTCCCAAGTAAAATTTCTAACTAGACAAATGATTTCAGCTAATAATAACTTCTATAATTCCTTATATTTCAGTTTCTCTAATAGTGCATTTACTAGATGATCTACTTTTGGTAAAAGGCCCTACACTTGGTTTCACTGGAATAGTATGAGTAATAAATGGCGTGTCATTATTTTTTAGTTCATCATAACCCTAAGAAACCACTTCTCTATAATATTTTAAGGATTTTATTATATCATCCTCCTCTAGGATGTGTGCCCTTCCTATGAGAACTTATCTATGTTGGAATTGATTGTTGAACCCCATAGCTCATAAAAATTACTTACAACCAAAATGCCTATCATGTGAAGAGAGAAAAATCTATTAATTGTGCTATGCAACCTTGATAAATGAATTTATTCAAAAGGGCTCCATGATTGAACTTCTATATTGAATAATTGGATTGGATGATTACTAGAACATGAATATAATGCTTATAAATGCAAATAGAAACCCTAGGTGAAACCCTAAGTAAGAATTAAATTAGATCATGACATGTATCCTCATCCTATGCTATGAGACAAAAAACATGACCTAAAAAATAGAAAATCACTTCTAAGTTTAGCTTAGAAGACCGAGGAACAAGATATAATGACATTTATTGATACCCTTATGATTGAGAGAGGCAATGAAGATGGTAGATAGACACTTATTCAAAAATGCAAGAGAACTTCATACATAAATGTTTGAGACCTACACCAAATGATTCTTCATTCCTATATTCTATTAGGAGAGAAAAAAAATTCTAATTTTTGTAATTTAGTGGCACTTTTATCCATCTTGTTACTAGTCTTTTATACTTTGACTATAAATTTTTTGTTATTCACTTTCTTAGTAAAAATACAAGTGGTTTATCTAAAAAAGTTTTTGAATTTTTTAAGCATACAAGGTTACAAGGTTGAGTTACACTCATTTAAGATCTTTGAGGTAGACATTGTTTACGACCTAGGGATCACACTAATGCAAGAAAAATCAATTCATCTTTGTAAAAAAGTGAGAGGTCTTGCCAACTAGTCCAATCCAAGGAATCAATATTCCAATATCATTAAACTGTTTCACCCATTTTTTATGGATTGACAAATACCCTTTCTTATGGTTCCCCTTGAAGAAGATCTACTTTAAGCTTCTTCCAAGCATGAATTTGAACCCAAGACTCAACACAAAATGGAATTGTAAATTTCCAGAAAAGCAATGGAGAAGTCTTAGTGTCCAAATTTGGAAGTCCAAGGCTAAGGCTAATGCTCAAACTTTGGCTTCAAAAGTCTTACACCATAAGTTTCTTGTGGGGGATTGATTAAAGCATTTGAAACTCCAAACAACCAAATTCCCATGTTGTCAACAAAGTGAAAACATAAAACATATTTTTTGGGATTGTTTTAAAGCGAAAAAGAGTGGAACAAAATTTTTGGACAATTACCTGCAGTTTTTTATCATGCCTTATGATGGAAAGAAGCAATATTTGGTTATAGACTTCATAATAATTTAGTTGTTGATACTATGAGACAGTGTATTTTGTTGCGTTTATGGAAAACAGATGTTTAGCAGTGTTTTCTAACCACATTTTGCATTAGGAAACAAATATTCTAATGTTTTACTCTAACATCATGTTCCAATTCATCATTTTATATTCACAGCGAAAGAGGGGGCTCAAAGACAGTGATTTCAACAAGAAGCTGGACCAGATTAAACATCAGTTTTTACAGCTACATGAGGGGTAGTTTCATGGTGCCAGACAGTTTTAAAACTTCTTTAAATTTAAAGTATAATTGACTTTTGTTACTTGAGCCCAATACTATACTATTGGCTAGTTCTCAGCTAGGTCATTGTGTTTATAAACCATAGCTGGAATTGTATGGTTTATTTTGTGTTGCTGCTATTGTTATTTGAGTTATACACTGTTCTGCTGGCTGCATACTCACAACTGGGTTATTGTGTTTGTAAAAGTATAGTTGGGTTTGTATGTTGTTGTTTGAATTGCTTTTCATAGTTCTTCTTTCTTTCTCAGTCCTTTTATTAGACTGATTTTTTTATTCTATTTGTATCTTTTCTTTCAACTTCATTCAATTAAAAAAAAGTGAGGTCTGTCCCACCTTTGCCATTTGACTCAATTAAATATTTTGATAGCTCACACATCTTCCTCCTCTTATCTTTCATATACCGACAACTGTATGCAGTAAGGTCAGTTGTCATGTGAAAAAAAGTATATACCAGACACACTGTAGTTTATAAGAGAAACTATTCGATTCCTACAATCTTAAAAAAACAAAAACGATAACCCTAAATGTACTCCAATAATTTTTTTTTTCCAATCTATATATACGCACATTCTTTTTCTATGTCTATGTGGGACACATTCTTTTTCTTTCCAATAGTCTCCTTCTTCATAAGAAATGAAGATCTTGATGGCAGATAGTGGTGGGTGGTCATCACATGAGACTCTCTCACGTCCTTAACCATTCTCCATTAAATATTATTTCCCTGTTCTTCAATCAGAAAATTCTATCTTACCCCAATAAAAGTCTGCACCATGCATAATTACTCTCCTATTTTCTATTCTTTGAGGAATGCTATGGACAGTCACAGAATGTTCAAATCCTCCATTGTCTATCTGGATTGGCAGGGTGAGAAATAATTATGAAGATCTACCAAACCCACGAAAATCTATCTGAGAACAACCTTATTAATATTCATATGCCAATTGTTTCTCCATTATCACCTGACATTACTGTGAAGGTTTAACTGTAGTTTCTTAATTAATTATTTTCTTGTATACCTTTTTATACTGTGGGTAATATATGGACTGTACATAGAATGCGACCTTGTTGGAGGGTCTTTTAAATGCTCCACAACTCTGCATTTCCCACTATCTGTTTTGCTGCAGGTTGTTATTACTATCTGACAATGTTGATGATTGTCATGATTTGTTCTTACTTTTTGGAGACATAAAATCATCATAGATAGTCTTGTTTAGCTTTTGGTGTGCATGGTATTTCTTGGATTTGTCTTTCTGTGTTTTTGTTTATTCTTTTTCCTTCCTTCGAAGTTGAGTGGTTTTTGATGATGGGAAAAGGAGTAGACTCCAATTTTGGATTTTGTGCCCACAATTTCAAAGGAAAACACATTGAAAGATCCATAAATGGACTAAGTTCATGAAAACATTAAGTATCCAAACTCTATGAAAGGAAAAATTGAAAAGGTGGTGAAAGACTCTTAAATTTTAGTTGAGATTATCTTTTGAATACAAATTAGAATAAACTTCTTTAAAAGGATATATAGCTAAATTTGGACAAAGAATTAAACCCCTAATATGTGGAGATAAACCATTCTTTATTGGAATGATGATTTTATTATATATTTAAAGTTAAGATCTTGATTTGTAGTTATTAAATAATTGTAAGCATATTTAATAAAGGAATTGGTATTAATACAAGGATAAGGATAAAGATAAAAAAAAAAAAATTTAATTATCATTTAATTTATAATAAATTATAATGATATAGTGCAATGTCTTTTTTACAGTTTTCTTCTACTAATCATAATTATTATAGTCTAAAAAAGAAAATTTATACAAAAATGATTATAAGTGAACTATTACATTTAATTTCTTTAAGTTCAAAGATCATCATAAAGTATTTGATAACAGATTTACGAGAATTAAAATATGTTAAATGAATAAAATAGTACATTTGTTTTCAAATATTTTATAATCACTTCCCTCCTCTAGTGTCAAATGGAAGATGAAAAGGAGCCACTCCACATGTAATAATGTTAGTAGGAAGTTTAGAGCTGTGCATAAACAGAATAATGTTTACATCATGTCTAGCTTGTAATAGAAGGAGTTTTTTATATTTTGGAAAAGAAATATTTTTATAGAGTATTGTACAATGACAAGATAATCTATACTTATCATCAAAATTATATGTTTTGTTGTCCACTAGATTTGTATAAAATTTTAAAGGAGATAGGCTAGATATGATTTGATTGATAGTCATTAGGTATCTTTTATAATCTCTAAGAATTTCTTAATGGTGTTTGTCATTGTAATTTCATAGGATGTGATTGATATTAGAAAATAATATTTCCTAATTGAACTGGCAATATTATTAAACATATTTTCTCTCTTATATTCTTTAAGTCATGGCATACACAATCATAGATTAAAGCACATAGTAAATCAATACATACTAGTCTAGAATCACCGTTAAATAACATTCAAGTTTGACCCCTTCAAGGGCTATTAGGAAAGAAACATGTATCCTTCTACTTAAAATTAGGGAACTCCTTAAAATTCTCATTATATATAAAATTTAAAAATAGGGATAACCATGTTATATTGAAATGTTTGAAATGCACCTACTATAATTTTTAGTTCACAAAAAATAAAATATGCGTGCAAAAATAAGAAACAATTAAAATGAAATTTGTGGCATATAGTTTAAATTTTTTGATGATAAAAATAAGATTCTCAAGCTAACATAATCCAATTATGAAAATGGTTAAATCATTAGGATGACTTTGACTTTATTTAAAGTTGTTTTTCATGTTCAAAGTTGATGAACATGAATTGCAGGGGTGAAGTGTTAGTATGAAAAGAGGTTTTATCTCTCTAGTTTACTTTTACCTAGTAGACATATTCACACTACACTTAAGCTCACTTAAAGGTATTTTTATTTTTTGTCTCACCGCATGAGTGCACTACATGTGTCCTCACACTTTTCTCAAGTATGCCTACATGTGCCACACTTTTAGACTTGTGTAGTAAGACTTTCAACCCTACCTTCTCACCTTCTTATTCTTGCCTTTATATGCAAGGCCTTCTTTGTACATTTCATGCACTTTTTGTATGAGTATTGATATTATAGTATTTTTCCTTAATCTCTTCATAGAAGATTTAGTTGGATTTTTAGGGATCTTGTAAGCATATGAGTCTCTTGGTAACTCCAACATTGTATCAAAGCTCTAAATTTGTGAGCCCCTTCTCATATTTGGGTGATTTTTTTCAACTACTTTCATGTGGTGTTTCTTGGAGCAAAATCAATGTCATTGTTATGTATATACATACAAAATATGTATAGATCAACAATAAAATTGATAGAGTTTACTAATTATTATATACAAGTTTTTTGGGAGGGCTCCATCGACTATACAAAATTCCATACAACAATATTTTTGTATGACCATTGTATGGTTTGTACAAGCTATATAGCTGACAACACAAGGTTTGAATTTTTTTCATTTTTAATTATTTTTATTGTGCAAGCTTACATGGAGTCGTAAACATGACACATAAAGCTATGCTATAAGAATAAGTTTTTTCCTTTAATGGATCATTTATTGATATAATCCACCATTTTTTGGGCATCATTCCAAATTTCTAATATCACTAGTGTATTCTAGTTGTCAATGATTCTTGACACTATCAACAACCTCTTGCCACCACCACACCTTTGTTTCTAGGCCACACCAGTACAACCATGGTCCAAACTACCTTGAAACACCACCTAGGTGCCACTACCATCTCTTTTACTAGATCACACCTAGGTGCCACTACCGCTCCACCCACAAAAGAAACACCATCCCCTAGCCACCCTAACAAAGTTGGGGTTGTTTTGTAAAGGACTTAAAACAAGCATTGTTTTCAAATTACTATAACCTTTTCCCATGGAGGAATATTTTGAAATTTTTATAGGAATAAAAAATCTCTTTCTAAGGTCTTCATAGTGGTGTAAAAATGTTCCATAACTTTTCTTTTCCTTTTTGAAAATTCCCTTTGAAGACAAACTTTGCATTGTTTTTTCAATAGAGCATAACTTTCATCTTATATATATATATATACATAAGCACAAAGGTTTCAATTGTATATATGTCATTTTAGTCTTGATAATTCAATATTTTTAAAAATTATAAAAAATCGTTGTGTGTGATAAACAATCAATTTAGGCTTCTAAGTTGCAAATATTATAATCATAAAAATTGTTAATTTTTTTGAAGGGGCTATATTACAACATAAATTAATATTGGGGGGATTGAAAGACATAATTTCAAGTACCTCTTTATATTTTTGCATCATAGATCCTAAAATTGACCTCCTAACTCCACACAACTATCACATCTAAACTTGCAAAGTGCAATGACCACTTCAATCTAAGGGATTACGAGAAATACTAAGTGAACAATAACTACAATTCATAAGTGGATATAAAAATTGATATATAGGAACAAACTAAATGAAGCAATGAAAATCATTGTTTTGCATGTTTCTAATAAACTTTGATTCCAAGTTGTAAATTGTAATTCACCTAAACAAATGTGGAGTAAATTAAATGATCTATTTGGTATAGTCAATAATTTTTTACCCTTCAATTAGATGCTAAATTGATGAATTTATATCCTAATGTCTTTCCTTTGATAAATAATTTTTGGTTCAATTCAAATCTCTTTATTTATGATCAAAAGGTTGTAGAAAATAAAAATTAGATAAATATTGTGTGTTCTTGATCCTATCTAAGTTGAAAGGGCCATTTTAGGTCTTCTAATATGTCAAATTTTAAGTAGTTTTATGATAGATTTACAAGAGAATAATCTAAGTTACTCTCCAAGGATATTATTACTTCCTATTAAATTCAAGAATTGATGACACAAATATCTAAGGGTAAAGAAAATAAATATTAAAAAAAAGGTAGAATATGCTTTAAAAAGTTAGAATCCCTCCAAGCAAAATAATAAATTGGATAAGAAATCTATTACATCTTCTAATTCATGTGAGTGTCCCTCTAATGAAAAGAATACACACAATGATCCTTGTTCCTTTTTTGGTATAATAGGTCATAAAATTAGACATTACTTTCAAAGGTTGGAAGCCTTGGACGAGGCTATGAAGAAGTAAACTATTTCTATTCACAAACCTAGCAAGGGTCAAGCACTTACAACTAAAGGTTTTGATTCATCCACACATAGCTGGATATTGTACTTAGGAGATTCTCATCACATAACCATCTCACATGATCTACTCGAGCCTCTTTTTTTATATTTTAACTTCTTAGATTGTAATGGGTAACTCTACACCAATTCTAGTTTTTGGGTTTTGGTATTGTACAATTAAAATATGGTTACATTGAGAATGTTCTCTATGTTCCTAAGATTTATGCCAGTCTTTTCTATATATTTTATATTTGTCATTTTGGGGATAGGAATATTGTTGAATTATCCCCACATGAT